>MJUU01005178.1:82749-104078 GCA_002080025.1 Modiolus philippinarum
GCCTGTATCGCTCACCTGGGCCATGGCTGACACAATATGTCTAAGGGTCTCATTTTCAAGTTTGTTGATAGACATTGATGTTGTTTGTTTCAAAATAAACTATGTTCCCCATTGGCAGCTATTTCTGATGGGGCATAGACCGACTGTCTCCTTTCTTGAAGAAGACCATCTAAGGATCTTTGTGCCTCACTTTGGTTCCAATTGGCTTAGTATTTTCAGAGAAGATCTGTGAATGATTTCACATGGGGTCCAAGGTTTAACAAAGTTGCCCCTGACTGCCATCTTGGATGCTATGCGGACATGCCGGACACATTTCATGCAAGGGACCAAGTAAGGACCATTGTGATCAAGTATGATTCCTATTGGCCTAGTAGTTTCAGAGGAGAAGAATTTTGAATATAGGGTCCATTTTTTTGACAAAGAGCCCACTGGCCACCATCTTGGATGGCATGTTGACTTGCCGGACACATTTTTTGAAGGGGACAACCTAAGGACTATTGTGACCAAGTTTGGTTCAAACTTGTCCAGCGGATCCTGACAAAATGTTTTATTGAAAAATTTGCGACGGACCAATCATGGACACGGTGATCACCAAAACTCTCCATGTCAGAGCCAGGTCATCAATGAAGTCAATGCATGCTATGAAGCATAATCGTTCTTTAATATACTCAACAACAAAAGAAATACACCACTAAGGTGTATTTCTATGTACCTTAAAATTCAACAGCAAATATCTCTTCAAATACTTGCTGGAACACCTTGAAATTTTTACACATTGTTTTTCTTGTCACAAAGTCAAAATTTTGCAAAAATGAAACTTTTTGGATTTCCGAATTTCATTTTCTCTAAAAACCACTTTTTCACCCTAAAATGCAAAAATTGTTGGAAATGATGAATTTTGAACCTTTTGTTCTCCGACCTGTAAGATTTTGTGAAAAAATTACTGTTTTTGTAACTTTGACATTACAACTTCCTTACAAGCTCATTCTGAGGAAAGCAGTTCTTTGACTTTTGTTTTCTCACCCATTCAATAGAAACCGTTGCTGTGACTTGAAAATGACAATTTTTTTTACAAAAATTGACTTGCTTGTTCTGGGCATTTGGAATTTAAAAAATACATAAAAATGTTTGATACAGCTAAAATATCTGGGGAGCTAGATAATATTAAAAAAGTGGTGCGTTTCTTGTGTTGCTCAGTGTAAATTAACAGTATATGATATATACAAGGTAGGCAAACAAAATTCACTGTAAGACAATATACATTTATATACAAAATTTATTAAATGTGAAGTAAGTAAAGATCAAGGAAGTATTTTAGCAAAATATTGAAAAAAATTTGCACAAAAACACCTTTTTCCTCTTGATTATGTAACAAATAATTGTTTTTAATAAAGTGATAGCATAGAATTTCTCTAAAACTTTAAAGAGAAAAGTAAACCATAGAAGATTGAAGACAGACTATAAAGGGAAATAACCCATAACCATATATGGCATTGAAAAAAATTGGTGAAAAACAGTCAATAACTTCTACATAGGCATTTGGATTTTCTTCCAAATTTCAGAGTTTGTAGATCTTGTCATGCTGGACATTTTCCAATAAACACTTCACCTCTATCTGTTACAGTTTTTGGAATAAACAAGTGTGGACCCAAACTGATGTCTCGCCAGTCCTTTCATGGTCGCAAAATTGAAGTGAATTCTCAAACTGACTAAAACAGAAAACTAAACATATTCGCTAGACTGTGAAATTAGGGTAAGTGACAAAAGCAATAGAGCAGACTGTCATGAATCACCAAAAACGAAAATATCCGTGACCACTGATAAATACTGAAAAACCAAAAAAATTCATTAGACCGTGAAAATGAGGTCAAGGGCTAAAGCCAAACAGCAGGATGTCATGTTCCATTTAAGACAAACCCAAATACCAAATATTATTGACCTTACATTAATAGATCCTGGGAAACTTAACATGATCACTGGACCGTGAAATTGAGGTCACAGACAAAAACCATAAAACAGACTGTCATGTACTACTCAAGACCAACCTATATACCAAATATCAACATGCTCACCAGACCATGAAATCGAGGTCAAGGACAAAAGCCATATGACAGACTGTCATGTACTACCTAAGACCAACCTACATACTTAATATCATTGACCTACCACTTATAGTTACTGAGAAACTAAACTAAGCACAAAAACTTAACATGTTCATTGGACCGTGAAATTGAGGTCACAGACAAAAGCCATATAGCAGACTGTCATGTACTACTCAAGATCAACCTATATACTAAATATCATTGACCTACCATTTATAGTTACTGAAAAAATGACCTTATCACAAAAACTTAAGATGAAAGTTAAAGCCGCCGCCACCGCCATACTTTGTACGCATATGTCTCGCTTTCCACGCCTTTTGTCGCGGGCGAAAAAAATGAAAAATTCATAAATTTTGAAAATTTTACAGAAAAAGGGCTGTAATTCTGAGACAGGTTTTCTGATTTTCTTCAAAATTGCAGGGCAGATAGATCTCGGCATTCTGAACAATTTCACTCCGTGTCAGATTTTTTTTACATCTGCAACGGTTTTTGAGTTATTTGCCAAAAACAGCAATTTACCCCTATGTTCTACTTATAGTAATAGCGGCCATGTTGTTTGGTCAGCGGACTAACCAAACTCATTTTTTAAAACTACATACCTGGTAATGACCCAGGCCAAGTTTGGATTAAATTGGCCCAGTGGTTTCAGAGGAGAAGATTTTTGAAAAAAGTTTACGACAGACAGAAGACGGACGCCAAGTGATGGCAAACACTCCCCATGGCATAGCCAGGTGTGCTAAAAAGCAACTTTTGACAGTCGACGATATGCATAACTGGTGTGCAAATGAATGATTTACTATGTTGTTAAGACTTGTTGACAACCATTCCCTTACATCCCACACTGTACCAATTTGTTTGATATGACAGGGTGTTTTGAAAGTCTTTCCAACTTCTGATATTAAAGAGGGAACTGTTAGGGCATCAACTCCACAAAGATGATGTGATATCTTGCTAAAACGCTTATCGATATCTTCATGGGTGTGCCCTTTCATCAAAAATGATAAAAATATCTGAAAATATACATTTGACGTATCATTTCAGCATTCAACCAAAAATGTTGAATTTATGTGTTTGGTGATCCCAAATAATGCAGGTGTAATTAACATGTTAAGTTCAATGTAAAACAGAAAAACCTCGCAACTATTAAAGCTTGTTTCATTCTAATTGTAATGTAATTCAGAGTTCTGTGTTAAAAATCATTTATTTGAAAGAGTTCCTGGTGATACTTTTTTACAGTCACCTAAAAAAATCAGTCTAAATTATAAAGTTGAAGGAATATAAAACATTTTTATATATAAATATATATATGTTTTTTTTCAATAAAAAAATTATAATCAGGTATCTTGTATTTGTATTTATAATACTTTACATTCTTATCTCCATGATATGGCTGAAATATTGCCGTTGTTAAAAAACCACTAGTCAATCAATCAATCAGAGTTCAGTCATATATAACCATATATTGACAGCTAAAATTGAAGCAAAATATGCATTTAGATAAAGTGATTTGTTAAGTTTGTTTGATATTGATGGATAAAGGGCTACGCAGAGCACAGCATAATACGACCGCAGCATTTTGACCACTGAAATTAGAGCAAATGTATTTTTAAGTTTATGTGGACACAGTAAAGAGCTTGACACAGTAATTAGCTGGACACAAAGTAGGCCCAAGTCCTTTCAATCCCTTAAAGCTCAGAAACAGTAAGAGTCACACAAAATCTGTTGACATACTACAAAAAGCTTACAATAAGAGGAATCCAAAGAAAAAAACCTATTGAAATCCAACATAAAATAAAGATTTTGCATATTTTGAAAGATTGCAATTTTGGCACCTTTGATCCCTTTAAGCTCAGAAACGGTAATACGCAATATCTGTTGACATATTGCCAAAAGCTTACAACAAGAGGAATCCAAAGAAAAAAATCCCATTGAAATCCGACGACAAATCAAGAATACATTTTTTTGAAAAATTGCAATGTTTGCCCCTTTGACCCTAACAGCTCAAAAACGGTAAGAGATATGCTAAATCGTTTGATTTAATACTGTAAGCTTACAACAAGAAGAATCAAAAGAAAAAATCCAATCAAAATGATAAAAAAAAAATTTATGTGATATGCTTATTTGCAATTTTGGTCCCTTATTGCTCTAAAAAAAAAAAAATTATCAAAAATCTTATTTCTAACCACTATGTTAATTTTATAAGTAACCCATTGCCAAAAATTGCATCTAAATCGGACAAAAAGTAAGAAATTAATATTTTTGAGATTTGCCCCTTTTGGGCCCCATTTTCTCATGAACGGTACATCCAACGCAAATTCCGTTGTCAAACTCCGGATTAGAAATTTTCTCAGAAACCCAATCAAATTCTGATAAATAATAAAGATTCTACAGCCCAATATATGAAAACACCCAGTTAGTCCCTTTTTGCCCCCTTTTTAAAAAGGGAGAGGCCAGAATATCAAAAACATATACAAGTCTTCCTTTTGTGCCAAGAAACATTGAGTTAAAATTTTGTAAGGATTGGTCAACTCAGGGATGAACATTGGAAATATTGGCCAGCTGGGCCCCTAGCAAACGGAATTCAGTAGCCCAGTCAAAAAATTCACTAGCCCAGTACTGTATTTTCAACTGAAATTGCAGGATATTTCAGTAGCCACCTGGGATACTGGTTTTATAATTTTAGTATCCCAGGTCAATTTTTAGGGGCCTTGGGCTACTGGGCCCCTGGAAATTTGCATCCCTGTCAACTGGAACTTAAGTTATTGACCAAAAACAGAAGTGTCTACAGACGACAACAACAACAACGATGACGACGACAGCACCATACCATTATACGACCAAAAAAAAATGACTAGCAAATTCCCACAATAGGTCAAAATTTATCATTTGATTTAAATAGAAGTTATGGTCGAAATATTGTTTTTTTTTTACATACAGCAACAATGTAAAGTGAAAAGGACAATGTTGTTGGATATGTATTTTGAAAGTGGGGTTTCTGAACTCCATTTTTATAACTTTTAATCAATATGACTTGAAAAAATATTTTTTCTTTACATTCTTCTTTTTCGATGAATCCAATATTCCAGTAAATTGAAATTAAATATTTACACCCCCACATCTTATGTGTTAAAAAGTCATAACTTGCAAACAGTGCAACATTTAAGGAAAACAACTTGAAATCAAAGAAGCTAATCACTATTTCAAATATCTTCTCTTATCTTCCATCTTCGTTTGAGGAAGGGACGATTTGATCGACTATAAACAGCCACATTGAAAGTACCTTTTTGTCAATTTGAAAGTTAAATTATTTGCCCAGTTGTTCTGGACAGAATTTCAAAAATGTTTTAAATCTAAGAAAAAAGACACAATTTTCTTTAAATTTTTAACATTGACCTTTCTTGTCATATGGGCTAAAATCAAATCACTTACCTCTCTGATATATCCTTTAATAGAAAGGCAACACAAGAAGCCAAGCAAGTACTTGTTCTTGTTTTCCCTGCCACAGTTGTCACATTGCAGGTAGAGTGTAGGTGGAAGACAATTATCTCTTGCTCTTTCAATGAGTGCATTGACTAAACAAGAACACGTCATAGGGGTCATGAGGATACTCGTTGATGTCAAGATGAAACATATTTCTGTGGCCATGAATCATTACTCCTGTTATGTGCGTTTTTAAATACTGCTGTGCCTCCTGGAAAAATATATAAAAGTATTTCTATCAATTTTGATGCTTATAATTGCCATGATATTTGACTTATCTTTATTTTTCTCGTCATATGATGTAGCACTAACTTCCTAAATTTAATTCAAATGAGGAAAATATCAGTTGTCAGCACAACGTTAGGCGACGAATGAATGGATTAACAGACCACGGGACAGATGGGTGGTAAAGCGTAGAAGACCAATTAATAAAGTATCCCAGTAATATTGCAGGATGGTTAGGACTTGGAAACCATCTTACCACATTTACTTATAATCATAAAATAAGTAAGAAAACAGCATCTTCATACTATAAGAAGAAATAATTATCAGATCGGTAGGACAAGTCCGCTATCTACTACATATAGTTAAACACCTAAGATAGATAGGAAAAGGCAGTCATCAAAGTCAATAAAATAATTATCATAGGTAAGGTATATGATATATGATACATGTATTGATGGACATAAAATTGGTAGGAATAAGAGGTCACAATAATATATGCAATTGTAATAATGAAATTGTTAGGACAAGTCTTCAATTACACATTATGTATCATTAGAAATTGTAGGACAAGGCAGCCATTATCATGATTATACGGCCTGTAGAAATTATTATACTGCCTGTAGAAATGATTAAAAAAATAAGGAACAATATACACTTTATATGACATGCAGTTATGTAGCCAAAGGATCCCCATCACAGTAGATTTAGTAAGCTTTCTACATGTAATAATCATTAGATATGAAGGATAAGTAGTCCTCCTACACAATATGATAATGAATATAAGATAGGAAGGAAAATGGGGCCATCTTACTACATATTGTAATAATCATAAGATATGTAGGATAAGTAGTCATCTTACAGAATAAAGTAATGAATTTAAAATAGGCGGGGAAAAGTGGGTATCTTACTACATGTTGTAATAATAACTAGACATCAGTGAGATGGTATCCATCTCTGTGGGCCCCGCTCCAAGTGTGACCTAGAGGTCAAGGGTCATCAAATATTGTCCGTGACATGTCACCTTGAAGCAATCTATCCACATACGAAATATCAAAACCCTATCTCAAAAGAATAAAAAGTAATAGCCAAGACACGACTTTGTCATTGAAAAAGCATGAATGTGATCCTGAGGTCAAAGGTCAAGGTCAGAGGTCACCAACCAAGGTATGCGACACCAAATATCAAAAGCCTATCTCAAAAGAGAAAAAAGTTATAGCCTGGACATGACTTTGTCATTGAAAAATCATGAATGTGACCTTGAGGTCCAAGGTCAAGGTCAAAGGTCATCAACCAAGGTACGTGACACGTCATCTTGAGGTGATCTATCTACATGCCAAATAACAAAAGCCTATCTCAAAAGAGAAAAAAAGTGATAGCCCGGACACGACTTTGTCACTGAAAAATCATGAATGTGACCCTGAGTTCAAAGGTCAATGTCAAAGGTCACCAACCAAGGTACGCGACACATTGTCTTGAGGTGATCTATCTACATGCCAAATATCAAAAGCCTATCTCAAAAGAGAAAAAAGTTATAGCCCTGACACGACTTTGTCATTGAAAAAGCATGAATGTGACCCTGAGGTCAAAGGTCAAGGTCAAAGGTCACCAACTAAGGTACGGGACGCGTCGTCTTGAGGTGATCTATATACATAACAAATATCAAAAGCCTATCTTAAAAGAGAAAAAAGTTATAGCTTGGACAGGATTGTTTCGGACGGACGGACTGATTACTATAGGGCGTCCGCCACAAAGTGGCGGGGCCCTAACTTACACTCGACTTGTAACTCATCGTACTGAATTCTTATACAAAATATTTGCCCAATATCTGCAAGCATTACGAAAAAAAAGTCATCTTCCAGAATAATGTAATGAATATAAGATAGGTAGGAAAAGGTGGCCATCTTACTACATGTTGTAATATTCATAAGATATTCAGGATAAGTAGTCATCTTACCGAATAAAGTAATGAAAATCAGATGGGTAGCAAAAGGTGGCCATCTTACTACATGTTGTAATAATCATAAGATAGGAGGGATATGTAGTCATCTTACAGAATAAAGAAATGCATATAAGATAGGTAGGAAAAGGGGGCCATCTTATTACATGATGTGATAATCATAAGATAGGAAGGATATGTAGTCATCTTACTAAATAATGTAATGAATATCAGATAGGTAGGAAAAGGTGGCCATCTTACTGTTTGTTGTAATAATCATAAGATATGTAGGATAAGTATTCATCTTGCCGAATAAAGTAATGAATATAAGTTTGGTAGGAAAAAGGGGCCATCTTACAACATGTTGTGATAATCATAAAGAGATCTGATAAGTAGTCATCTTACAGAATAAAGTAATGGATTTAAGATAGGCAGTAAAAAGTGGGCATCTTACTACATGTTGTAATAATCATAAAATAGATAGGATGTAGTCATCTTTCAGAATAATGTAATGAATATAAGATAGGTAGGAAAAGGTGGCCGTCTTACTACATGTTGTAATAATCATAAGATAGATAGGATAAGTAGTCATTTTAGAATACAGCAATGAATTAAATTGGGTAGAAAAAGGCGGCCATAATACTACATGTTGATATAATCATAAGATAGGTAGGATATATAGTCATCTTTCATAAATAAACTAATGAATATAAGATAGGTAGGAAAAGGTGGTTGTTGAAAAAATCATAGGATATCTAGGATAAGTAGTCATCTTACCGAATAAAGTAATGCAAATCTCTATTTTAGAATACAGCAATGAATTAAATTGGGTAGAAAAAGGCGGCCATCATACTACATGTTGATATAATCATAAGATAGGTAGGATATATAGTCATCTTTCATAATAAACTAATGAATATAAGATAGGTAGGAAAAGGTGGCCATCTTACTACATGTTGTAATAATCATAAGATAGATAGGATAAGTAGTCATTTTAGAATACAGCAATGAATTAAATTGGGTAGCAAAAGGTGGCCATCTTACTACATGTTGTAATAATCATAAGATAGGAAGGATATGTAGTCATCTTTCATAATAATGTAATGAATAAAAGATAGGTAGGAAAATGGGGCCATCTTACTACATATTGTGATAATCATAAGATAGATCTGATGAGTAGTCTTCTTACAGAATAATGTAATGAATATAAGATTGGCAGGAAAAGGTGGCCATCTTACTACATGTTGTAATAATCATAAGACAGGTAGGAAAAGTAGTCATCTTACACAATAAAGTAATGACTATAAGATAGGTAGGAAAAGGTGACCATCTGACTACATGTTGTAAAAATCATAGAATATGTACGATAAGTAGTTATCTTTATGAAAAAGTAATGACTATAAGATAGGTAGGAAAAGTTGGCCATCTTACTATATGTTATAATAATCATAAGATGGTAGGATAAGTAGTCATCTTACCGAATAAAGTCATGAATATAAGATAGGTAGGAAAAGGGGGCAATCTTACTACATGTTGTGATAATCATAAGATAGGTAGAATATGAAGTCATCTTTCAGAATAAAGTAATGAATATAAGATAGATGGGAACAGGTGGATATCCTACTAAATGTTGTGATAATCATAAAATAGGTAGAATAAGTAGTCATCTTACTGAATAAAGTAATGAATATATGATATGTAGGAAACGGTGGCCCTCTTACTACATGTTGTTTTAATCATAAGATAGGTAGATAGGTAGTCATCTTTCAGAATAAAGTAATCAATATAGACAGGAAGGAAAAGGTGGCCATGGTACTCCATGTTGTAATAATCATAAGATAGGTAGGATATGTAATCATCTTTCAGAATAAAGTAATGAATATAAGATAGGTAGGAAAAGGTGGCCATCTTACTATATGTCGTAATAATCATAATATATGTAGGCTAAGTAGTCATCTTACCGAATAAAGTCATGAATTTAAGATAGGTAGGAAAAGGTGGCCATTTTACTACATGTTGTGATAATCATAAGATAGGTAGGATATGTAGTCATCTTTCAGAATACAGTAATGCATATAAGATAGGTAGGAAAAGGGGGCCATCTTACTACATGTTGTGATAATCATAAAATAGCAGCATTACAATCAAATAATATGGAAAGCCATAATCTAAAAGTAGTCAAAAAAAGAAGTACCCATTCCCAAAAATATCGAAATAGGAAGCCAAATCTAGTACCAAGACATCTATCAAGTGCCATACACGGAATGAAGCGTCAGTATTTTTAGTGGTTATAATTTTGATTTCTATAACACACAAGGTATAATTTTCATGTCAGACAAGTCTGACTATTGGGCTTGTTTTTTTTTTATTTTATTGTTTTTTTTTTGTTTTTTTTTTATAACTTTATGATTGCACCATTAACTATTTAACAAAAGTACCCAAGACTATTAGGCTCGTGTATACCCCTTGGGACCTCTGGTCCGCCAGCAATGGCATCGGACCAATGATTCAAAATACAAAAAATACTATAGTTGCACAGTAAATTTCTTTAGTAACCTCTCATCAGCAGCATTAAAATCAAATAATATGGCAAGCAATTATATATATTCGTTCCCGTCCATTCAAAATTGCTGGTGGTGTTTATTTCTTTTGGTAATTTAAGATTTCGAATTCTTTCATTACACACGTTTTTGAGAATTTCATTTTACTTGATTTCAAATTTGATATCTACTCTTTGAACAATTTATATTTCGAAATTGGTATTCATTGAAAAGCAGCAACAACTATATCCCTTTAATTGTGTCAGTATTGTTCCTTTACAAAACATTCTCAACATGAAAATATGACTTAAACTTTTAGGAAACAATCTCCCATCTGAAAATTGAAACGATTAAAAAACAAAAACAAAACAACTTGGTCTTCAACAAAGTGCGTTTTCAGTTATCTAGAAAAACAGTTCATTTCTTAAATAGTAGCTACACCATGTACCTTTGCCTTTCTACATGCTCCTTTAAATGATCCTTCAATGCAGCTTTAGCGTCCGGATCTTTACAAGAATGCAAATGTCTCCTCGCAACTAGACATGTAGAACATGGGTTGATGTGGTTTTGCTGCCAATAAACAAATACTTTGAAATACAAAAAAATACTGAAGTTGCATAAAAAGCATTAAATTTTGTTATGCTGTACACGTGTTTCAAGGAGTAACCTCTCATCAGCAGTATTGAATCAAAATAATATGGAAAGCCATTAAGTTGTAACAAAAGAAGTACTCATTTTATACCAAATAATTCGAAAAAGGAAGCCAAATCCTGTACCAAGGATATCCAACAAGTGCCATAGACGGAATGAAGACTCGGTATATCATGTTTATTGCTAGATACTGTGTTTTAGTGAAGTGCTCTTTTCTTCTTTTCACATTTAAATAGGATGATTTTCAGTAAGTTATATTTCTAAATATTTTCAATACATTCTTGTCAGATGACCGCATGCCATGCTTATATTCATTCAAATGTTCAAATTCCATGTCAAGAGACTCTGGGATTTGTTGGAAATTTATAATTAATTGTGTTTTTAGAAAATATCAAGCAATCACGCCATCAAATTCAGACCTTAAAAGAGGTATGAAATTTTAAAAATATGAATAAAGGGCTATGCCATGCGCAGCATGATACAACCGCAGCATGTCGAACACCGAAATTTAGCAAGTGTAATTCAAAATGAATGAGGACACAGAAAGAGCTTGATACAGTAATTAAATGGACACAATAAAGAGCTTGACCCAGTAATTATCTGCACACAAACTGAGGAAAATAAATCAGCGCTTATTATGATTCTTTATATAGACTGGAAATGGTGAGAGATACATAAAATTGGTAAGAAACGAACTTTTTAAATCAATAAAAAAAATAAGATTTTTTCATATTTTGAAAATTGTTATTTTAGCCCTTTTGACACTTATAGCTCAGAAACGGTAAAGAGCTATGCCAAATCTGTTGACACATTGCCAAAAGCTTCTATTAAGAGGAATCGAAAGAAAAAAATCCCATCGCAATCCGATGAAAAATAAAAGATTTCACATTTTTTGAAAAAGTGTAATTTTGACCCCTTGTAGCTTTGAAACGGTAAAAGCTACACCAAATCTTTTGACATACATCTGAAAGCTTATATCAAGAGGAATTCAAAGAAAAAAAATCCAATCGAAATCTGATGAATAATAAAGATTTCACTCAATTTGAAAAATTGAAATTTTGGCCCCTTTTACCCCTTGTAGCTCAAAAACAGTAAGAGCTACGCCAAATCCTTTGACATACTACTAAAGCTTACATCAAGAGAAATCCAAAGAAAAAAAATCCCATTGAAATCCGATGAAAAATAAAGATTTCACATATTTAACAAATTTGCAACTTTGACCACTTTGACCCCTTGTAACTCGAAAACGGTAAGAGCTACACCAAGTCCGTTGGAATACTACTGAAAGCTTAGATCAAGAGGAATTCAAAAAAAAAAATAGTAATGGTGCATTACATGATACCCCGCCACTTTTCACAAAATTTTGAAGATAAAAGGGGCATACTCCCCAACAATGTGTACCACTGAACCCAAAATAATACTTGGCCTGTGTTTTGTGGTAAACAATTTACATACCATGTTTGAAGACAGTTTGTTATTTCATTCACAAGTTATGAGTACGCAACCCTAAAATTTGCAAAATTTCAAAAGTTTCAAGGGGCATAACTCCAGAACTCAATGAACCTCTGAACCCAAAATTGAACTTGACCTGAGTTTTGTGGTAAACATCTAACATACCAAATTTGAAGACCTTGTGTTATTTCGTTCACAAGTTATCAGTCGGAAACTCTAAAATTCACAAAATTTCAAAGTTTCAAGGGGCATAACTCCAGAATCCCTTAGACCTCTGAACCCAAAATCGAACTTGAAATGAGTTTTGAGGTAAACAACTTACATATCAAGTTAGAAGACCTTGTGTTATTTCGTTCACAAGTTATTAGTCGGAAACCCTAAAATTTGAAAAATTTCAAAGTTTCAAGGGGCATAACTCCAGAACCCCCTGGACCTCTGAACCCAAAATCGAACTTGACCTGAGTTTTGTGATAAACAAGTTACATACTAACTTTGAAGACCTTGTGTTATTTCGTTCTCAAGTTATCAGTCGGAAACCCTAAAATTTGCAAAATTTCAAAGTTTCAAGGGGCACAACTCCAGAACCCCTTGGACCTCTGAACCCAAAATCGAACTTGACCTGAGTTTTGTAGTAAACAACTTGCATACCAAGTTTGAAGACCTTATTTTACTTCCTTCACAAGTTATCAGTCGGAAACCTTTGGGGGACGGACGGACGGATGGACGGACGGACACACGACTGAGGGTATCACATAATACCTCGCCACTTGGTGTGGTGGGGTATAAAAATACAGTTTAACATTGGACCCTATGGGAAAACACCAATTGGACCCTATGGGAAAACACCAAATTGAAACCAAACTTGGCCACAATAGTCCTTGGGTGGTCCCCTTTAAAATTTGTGTCGCTCAGGTCTGTACGTCATCCAGGATGGCAGCCATTGGCAACATTGGACCCTATGGAAAAAAACGTTTCAAATTCTTTTTCTCTGAAACTACTGGGCCAATTGGAACAAAACTTGGCCACAATAGTCCTGAGGCGGTCCCTTACAAAAAAGGTGTTTTTAGGTCCGCCTGATTTCCAAGATGGCCACCATCAGGAAACATAGTTTAAATATTGGACTCTATGGGAAAACACTTTCATAGATCTTCTTCTCTGAAACTACTGAGCCAATTGGAACCAAACTTGGCCACAATAGTCCTTGGGTGGTCCCTTACAAAAAAGTTGCTTTTTAGGTCCACGTGATTTCCAAGATGGCCGCCAGCGGGAAACATAGTTTTATCATTGGACCCTATGGGAAAACATTTCCAAAGATCTTCTTCTCTGAAACTACTGAGCCAATAGGTACCAAACTTGGCCACAATAGTTTTTGGGTGGTCCCTTACAAAAAAAGGTGTTTTTCAGGATCACACTACATTCAACATGGCCGCCGGCGGGGGACATAGTTTTAACATTGGACCCTATGGGAAAACACATTCAAAGATCTTCTCCTCTGTAACTACTGGGCAAATTAGAAGCAAACTTGGCCATAATAGTCCTTGGGTGATCCCTTACAAATAAAGTGTTTTTAAGGTCTGTGCGAATTCCAAGATGGCCACCAGCGGGAAACATAGTTTTAACATTGGAGCCTATGGGAAGACACTTTCAAAGATCTTCTTCTCTGAAACTACTGAGCCAATTGGAACAAAACTTGGGTCACAATAGTCCTTGGGTGGTTCCTTACAAAATAGTTGTTTTTTAGGTCTGCGCAATTTCCAAGATGGCTACCAGCGGGGAACATAGTTTTAACATTGGACCCTATGGGAAAACATTTTCAAAGATCTTCTTCTCTGAAGCAACTGAGCCAATTAGTACCAAACTTGGCCACAATAGTCTTTGGGTTGTCCCTTACAAAAAGGTGTTTTTCAGGATTGCGCTACAATCAACATGGCCTTCAGAGGGGGACACCGTTTTAACATTGAACCCTATGGGAAAACACATTCAAAGATCTTCTTTTCTGAAACTACTGGGCCAATTGGAACTAAACATGGCCACAATAGTCCTTGGGTGGTTCCTTACAAAATGGTTGTTTTTTAGGTCTGTGCAAATTCCAAGATGGCTACCAGCGGGGAACATAGTTTTAACATTGGACCCTATGCGAAAACATTTTCAAAGATCTTCTTCTCTGAAGCTACTGAGCCAATTAGAACCAAACTTGGCCATAATAGATTTTGGGTTGTCCCTTACAAAAAAGGTGTTTTTCAGGATTGCGCTACAATCAACTTGGCCGTCAGAGGGGGACACCGTTTTAACATTGAACCCTATGGGAAAACACATTCAAAGATCTTCTTTTCTGAAACCACTGGGCCAATTGGAACTAAACATGGCCACAATAGTTGTTAGGTGGTCCTTTGCAAGAAAGGTGTTTTTCAGGTCAGTGCTATATTCAAGATGGCCGCCAGAGGGAAACATAGTTTTAACATTGGATCCTATGGGAAAACATTTTTCAAAGATCTTGTCTGAAACTACTGAGTCAATTGATACCAAACTTAGCCACAATAGTCTTTGGGTGGTTCCTAGCAAAAAGGTGTTTTTCAGGATTGCGCTCCATTCAACATGGCTGCCAGCGGGGGATATAGTTTAATATTGGACCCTATGGGAAAACACATTCAAAGATCTTCTCCTCTAAAACTACTGGGCCAACTGGAACCAAACTTGGCCACAATAGACCTTAGGTTATCCTTTGCAAAAAATGAGTTTTTCAGGTCAGCGCGATATTCAAGAATGCTGCCAAGGGGAAACATAGTTTTTTACATTGGACGCTATGCCATGGGAAAACACTTTCAAAGATCTTCTTCTCTGAAACTACTGAGCCAATTTGATATTTCACGAAAGGATATGGAGTAAATGAACATGAGACCATAACACATATGTAAACTCCAACTGCGATAATTTTAATGAGCTGTATGGCCATTTCGGAAATAAATTCCTCATCAGCAGCACTAGAACCCAAACAAAGGAAATCCATAATTTCAAAAAATGTTTAAATGCATAAAACCAAACGAAATCCGAATATACAGTAATATCAAATATAGCGAAGGAAAAAACTACGATGGAGGGAGTTAATCCTTAGGTTTTATAATTTACAACAAGAGTGGACCCTAAAAGATGTCTCGCCCATCCCTGCTTGTCACTAAAACAGTCATGTACTACTCAAGAGCAACCTACAAGCCAAATATTATTACCATACCACTTACAGTTATTAAGAAAATATTCTAATAAAACACTCAATTTTGTTCACTAGACCATGAAAATGAGGTCAAGGACAAAAGCCATATGACAGACTGACATGTACTAACCAAGACCAAGCTATATACCAAATATCATTGACCTATGGCTTGTAATTATTGAGAAACAGACTTAAGTAAAAAAACTTAACCTGGTCGCTGGACCGTGAAATTGAGGTCAAAGTCAAAAGCCATATGGCAGACAGACATGTACTAACCAAGACCAAGCTATATTTTAAATATCATTGACCTATGGCTTGTAGTTATCGAGAAACAGACTTAAGCAAAAAAACTTAACCTGGTCACTGGACCGTGAAATTGAGGTCAAGGTCAAAAGCCATATGGCAGACGGACATGTGCTAACCAAGACCAAGCTATATACCAAATATCTTTGACCTATGGCTTGTAGTTATCGAGAAACAGACTTAAGCAAAAAAACTTAACCTGGTCACTGGACCGTGAAATTGAGGTCAAGGTCAAAAGCCATATGGCAGACGGACATGTACTAATCAAGACCAAGCTATATACCAAATATCATTGACTTCTAGCTTCTAGTTATTGAGAAATGGACTTAAGCAAAAAAACTTAACCTGGTCACTGGACCGCGAAATATAGGTCAAGGTCACATGATTTTGGGTCCAACAGATAGGGTTCGCCGTAAGCTACCTGTGGACCAAATATAAAGTTCCTACATCAAAGGCTTCTGTATTAAAACTTGAGTTTACGCCGCCGTCGCCGTCGCCGTCGCCGTCATACTTTGCACGCCTATGTCTCGCTTTCGCGACTTTCGTCGCGGGCAAGACAAAAATTTAGATAATAGTAATTGAACAAAGTGTACACATGAAATATTATCTCATGTACAAGTACACCATATCTAAGAAAAATAAAGAGCACACATCTCTACCACGGGGAATTGTTTTACCAACTCCACACTGCAATAAAAGACAAACTCCTGTATTAAATATTTCACGAAAGGAACCATACATGGCCACAATAGTGCTTAGGTGGTCCCTTGCAAAAAATGTGTTTTTCAGGATTGCACTATATCGAACATGGCAGCCAGTGGGGAACATAGTTTTAACATTGGACCCTATGGGAAGACACATTCAAAGATCTCCTCTGAATGTGCTGAGCCAATTGGAACGAAACTTGGCCGCAATAGTCATTGAGTGGTCCCTTGCAAAAAGGTGTTTTTCAAGTCAGCGCGATATCCAACATGGCAGCCAGGGGGGAACTTAGTGTTTCCCATAGGGTCTAATGTTAAACTAACAGAGGTCTTCTCGCCTTTAACTAATTAGGGATATTGGATTTATAGTTTAATTACCCTGTATCACACCTTATTCGGAACATGATATCATAAATCGGAAAACCTTAGGTGACATCCGTTTCAAAAAGAAGCAGACGACAGCGGCATTTGTGAAGTTAAAAACTTGAAATCTTATAGGGATAGAGTTTATTGTACATGTTTTGGTTAAAATATTGATGCGTGGAAAAAATTATATTACACCAAAAATTGCAATTGACAAGTTGCAGTAAAAAAAATCATACAATAATTTCACAATTAATGTGTCTAATAGAGCAAAATCATTGTTCTTTCATCTTGACAGCAAGCAAACGATTATAAGAGTTTAATGCACAGACAGAGAAAATATACCAGAAAACTTTTAAAATCATAACTCCTTATAATGAAGGTATAGTCTTAGATCAAAATTATTCAGAATAGATAATTTAAGAGTACTTAGCAGCAGTTTTCGAAAAATTAATGTGTGGCATTTTTTTCAATGAACGATATTTCAAAAGATTCAGAAAATTTGTTTTACTTATTTTATTCTATTCCTCCTTTGTGCACATAATCTTTATTTTCTCGAGATTTAAATACAGAGTGAAAAAGTGATCAAAAGTGATATCGTTAATTTTCAACTCAATAATTACTAGTATATCAAAATAAATAAATATTCAACTAAAAAAACATTGAAAATAGATGTCATTTTGCATCTTTCCATGTAATTTGTCAAATAGAAATTCAACAGCTTAAGTTTTAAAGAAATCCGTATTTCCTGAATATTTTCACCCATAGACTGTATAACTGATTTGTAGAAATAATATATTTAGGTAAGCAAAATACCAATTGATTGGTCATACAATGTTATGTCTAATCATTGCAAATGAAACAAAATACAAGGACCTTTTCAGCTGTTGAAATATATGATAAAGTGTATAATACATGGCAAAATCTGTATCAGACACTGTATCAACCCTCCACCAATATCACCCCTCGGGCCTTCAACCCTCTGGATGATATTGTATTCTAGGGTTGATACAGCATCTCATACAGATTTTGCCATGTAGTATTCCCTATTTACATGTTCATTAAAGCTATTTTTCAAAATATTCATTTTTGAAGTTTGGTATTACATTCATTTTGTAACTGATTTAGTGGCCAACATTAAATATACTTACACACAAAAAAGGACGCCTTCAAAAGAATGCTGGTATATTTTTGATTCAAGCACTAGTACTCTTCTACTTTTTATCAATTTCATCAATTTATTTTGTCTCATCGGTCCTTGTTTTAATGACCAAAACAATAATCTTAACGCTTGAACCTTTTGTATCATATCCTCCATTTCTGACAATTTAGTACAGCAATTACCATCATAAGCATGGCAACATAATATCAGCTTTTATCTTTGCAGGATAAACAAGGTATTCAACTTATCTTCTGGTATTCCAAGTCTCTTTTCTAAAAAGATATTTCAACATTTTATTATTATTTTTTGCTTAAAATTTACTTATACCTCAACCAAGACCATTATGTACAATGATTTTAGCAAACTCTCTCACCTCTTGAGAGCTGGGTTTATCAAGTGGATAAGGTAGTTTGTTTAATTGTTCAATAACTTAGGCCTAACATTTCTGAATTGTGTTAAAAAAAACAGCAAGAATGTTGAACTTGTATTATGTATTTGACACAACTTGTCATCACGTAACTGTTCCTGGGATCCCTAATATCAACAGATTTGATTCAAACAATAATAATATAAACTATATATTATATGAATTCCACGAAAATTGGTCAACACAAAGTAGAGTTGAAGATTAAATCCACAAAGTTCTTTCCCCATGTCATTGAATATAAATGATTATATAGTATATAACCGAGATCGGCCGGTTTACAACATGTCGTGATAGACGTTGTAAATTGTGTAAATACAGTTCCACTACTGAAACTTTCCAAAGTACAGCTACCGGTGATATTTTCAAAATCTTTGGACAATTATCATGTAAATCCCCAAATGTAATCTATCTTGTTACATGTTCTGTCTGTAAAGAACAATACGTTGGCGAGACAAGAAATGCGCTCAATCTTCGCATAAACTTGCATCGTAACCATATCGAAAACAAAGATCAGAACCAGGCCACTGCAATCCATTTTAATACTCCATATCACAACTGGCAAAATATGCAAGTCATCGCATTTGATCGAAATAGATCGTGGAATTTAAACCAGAGAAGATCCAAAGAAAGCTATTGGATTGATGGTTTAAAACCCAGTCTTAACATCAGAGTTATAGATCAATAAATGCATATAATCCTGGCATTTTAAATAAAATAAAGAAAATATTGCAGTAAAAAGTTATGAACAAACACCAGCAAATATTTTTTCCACATCACTACAATTGAGGTCACACCTTCAGTCTCCCACATTTAGTTTATAATTACCCATTAAATTTAGTTTTGTAGTGTATTATTTTTTTTGTTTTATTTTATATTTTGTTGTTTTGAAAAAGACTCGGATAGAGTTGAAATATAAACAGTATTTATACTAGTGCTATTCACATTGTTCATACTGAAAATATACAAGATGTTAACTGTGTTATATTTCAGGTATCAGTTACCCTTCCTCAGACACATATTTATTGAAATAAGATGTACAATTCAGTCTATTATTGTTACAAAAATATATCAAATACACAAACCAACAAAAATTTGTATCTTCAGGAAACCAATCAAATCAACTCTTCAGAATCAGATGATGACTGTAGTGATAATTCCAATAGTGAATGAACATACCTTTGGTGTATAAGTATTTAAGACAGTTATTTCGCTCTGTTGACAAAATTGCCGTGCCAACTCCAGGCACGGCAAAGTAGTTGTGAAATGAAGATGCCATATGCTAGATGTGGAAATATTACTGCTCAAAACAAACAGATATACCAAATATCATTGACCTATCACTAAAAGCTACTGAGAAAATGACCTAATCACAAAATCTTAACATGAAAATTTGTCACCATACTTTGTACGCATATGTCTCACTTTCCGCACCATTTCTTCGCGAGCAAGACAAAAAAAAACAAACACAAACACAAAAAAGCCTATATGATTTACTGTGGAAGTACTTTTATTTGTGGACATCAATTTTCGTGGTTTTGATAAATATCACTATTTCATTGGCACTTAAATTGGTGGTTTTGAATTCAATACATTAAACTCCATACAACTAAGACAATTCATTGGAAAGTTAATTTCATGATTTTAGCCAACCACGAAATCCACGAAAATTGGAACCCCACGAACAATAGTACTTTCGCAGTACTTGTTTTATTTTTCATAATTTACCAAATGATTTTTTCTGTCCTTTCGCATTCATTCTTCCTAACTGGCAATTATCTTCTCCTCTTTTATCATTTCTAGGACTGCTGTTGTTTGCTGTAAAATATGTGCACATCATTTTATTATAAAATACACAAATGATATTGGAAGCTGTTAATTACACTAATAGTAGTAAGTTTTCCAAGGAAAATATGTGTTGCCTGTGTAATAACACAAACAAAATCTAAGTTAAGTCAAACAGGATGTGGGTATTCAAGAAATCCGAAACTCTCTTACACTGTGTATGTCCCAAAACTAATACTCTATGCCAAATTACAGAAGGATCCTGAGAAAAATGTGAAAGAAATTTTTAAGAAGTGAAATATATTCCATGTCCCGTCAAACTGGAAATGGGCATTTAAGGCATGCAAAACTCTGATGAGGACAATGCAAGACGACAGATAATGATCCCTATATGTCACCACTGCGTGCATGCATGCGACACAATAAAGCTTACTAGAATGCGGAATTACTCATATAAAGAATATAAATGAAAGAAAGGTGTGTAAAATTAAACATAGTATTCCCGTATATGGAAAAGACCATTTTAGATGTACATTTAATTGTTGAGCATATTTCTTCAAGAGCCAATAAAGATCTGCTATGTGATCTTCTTGGACAGCTCTTCTAGCCAAGCCAATATGGAATTTGTCAAACAGTGACTTGAAAATAGGAACTTTATAACAAGTTGTCACATAATATATATGGAATTTCAAATGCCTATTTGGATTTTTCCAAAACCCCCATAGTTGATCCATTTTTTTTCATGTTTTGTGTTCATGTTCAGATGACATACAAATGTCATAAAATATAGTAAATTGGTTGTTTTAATGAACAAAATATTTATTTTATGGTACATCATACTTTTCCACAAACATTCTGCATATCAGTTTTAACTGATCATGTCAACATTATTTCCATTTTATTCCATTACTTCTGTTCTTTAACAAAGCTATCGTCAAAAAAATTTATTTTTTCAGCGTGATCGTTACCAAAAGTATGTTCAACTAAATTATGTTCA
>MJUU01005180.1:242-10785 GCA_002080025.1 Modiolus philippinarum
TTAGTTGTATAAATTATGCTTCTTTACAAAGGCTCAATATTTTTGAATTTGTTGTACAACAATGCTATCTCAATGGTGCATAAGTGGTTCTCAGTGTTGTTGTTTGACATTGTTTGAGGAAAATGAGTATATGATATCCACTTCTATATAAAAAACTAAAATATTTTGCATTATTATTTCTACGCAAAACGAGGTCTATATTTGAGATAATTTTCTACACAATTCGACACGAAATTAACTACATTTACCAAATGCATAAAATCTTCTCGAAAACTGTGGTAACAGGTCATCTGTTACATACACTGTCATAACAAAATCAAATCGAATGCATTTTCATACATTTAGATAACAGATTCAGCCACTGAACTTACCACTTATATACAATTTTGACGGTTTTCTTTAGGTTTTTGTTTAAATTCGTTGTATAGGGCATCAAGAACCGAAAAATAACTAACTGCTATTTGGAAGGCCAAATAACTAAATACCGAAGTTACTGTGAATTTAAATTCTGCATATGTTTATTCATTCGTAACCAAAAAAAATGTTTTGGTTCTTGGTGTATTTTGTGTAGTGACTATCCTCTCAAACACTGTAAAATAGCTAAAATGGACACAAAAAGCTATTCACGGCAATGTTCGACTGCTAATAATCTAGAAAACATACAAGTGTAGCATATATTAATTTTATTTCCAAGAAGTACATTTACTAGAGACCACTTTACTCGATTTTCGGCAACATGCATCTGAGCATATTCTGAAAATGACTCAACATAGGAACAAATTCACGCCTTAATGATCATACTTCTTTGTAAACAAAGAAATTAGCGTGGCAATTTATAATTCACATCACGAATTGGTTTTTGATGTACTTTTGTTGTGTACATGTAAATGGATATGGAGTAAATGTACATCAGACAACAATCTTATACATTCACCATAGAACCCGCAAAACAAGACACTCTTGTCGATGTCTAAATAGGAAAAAATATTCATATCCCTTTGCAGATCATAAACACTCCGTCAGATCTGTATGCATGTACGATTTTGAATGGAGATAATTATTTCCTTTTAGATTATAATTTTTAATACAGTAAAAAACTTTTATAAGTCGGTTTTCGAGCTAATTTAACTATGCTTTGGGAAAATGACCGTGAAGTTTTTGACCTGTAATCAGCAAAATTAAGAAATAATTCGTGAAATACTAAACTTATCTTGGCTGCTAGGTTTTGACGATTTGATATTCATATTCAGGGGGGAGGGGGGAACTTTGTAAATGAATAATTTAATCTTGGTGTCAATTATAATAGATATTTAATTTTAATTTGAAGAACTAAAGAATAATTTTTTATGCAAATGCAAATAATTATTTTGATGTGACATTTGATGTGAATAAATAATTTCTGAAATTCTCATGAAGACGAATATTTTTTGTAGGCGAAATCGCCAAAACCACACACCCTAAATTCAAATGGTCGTCCCCTAAAAGCAATTCAATATCGGATATACATATATTTATGGTGCTGACAAGTTTAATGACATAAACGCGAACTTTTCTTTTGAATGAGTAAATAACGTTGAATGCAGATATTTCTGAGACCATCACCGGAAATTTTAAATGTCATGAAGTTTCGTATGTAATAGCTATGTTACCGGTCTATCTATCTGCAATGTGCAGCTGGAAATTAAAAAAACGAACAAACAAACAAACATTTTGCAAAATAAATATTGGCAACTGAGTTAATTTAAAGATAAAAATAGTTTATTTTTTTAAATACATTAAAAAAAATAAATAAATATCCATGAACACTATTATAATTTATCTATAAAAATAGATTGATTTTGAAAATTTTAGATAATTATAAATAAAAGGAATTAACTTGTACATATACGGTAAAAAAATCACTGTTATTAACTGAGTTGCACTGTCACAATCCGCCACAGTGCAACACAGTTATTTCAAATATTGTGGCTGTTACAATCAAGGACAGTGCATGACAGTAACACCAAATACTGTCAATAACTGACATGAACTGTAACAATCCGGGACAGTGCATGACAGTAGTCGTAAAGACTGTCATTTACTGCGTGTTACTGTTACAGTACTGGACAGTTAATCACAGTACTTGGGTATTACTGTTAATGACTGTCCCCGATTGGCACAGTTCTTGACAGTACTTAATAGATTTTTCACAGTACTACCACAGCAGAGAACAGTGAATGACAGTGAAAAAATCACTGTTCCTGGTATGGACAGTACTTTTTTCTGTTCATAGTGAGTTTTAAAGCTAAACATGGAAACTACTGTTAATGTAGTTACCAACGAAATCATATGATGATAGGTCTTCTGTTTAATTAGGTCTGCATGTTATGACAGGAAAATCTGACGCATGATGAGAATGATTACCTGCTAGTATGTGAAAGCGAACCTTCCTCTGTAATTATGACTCCAAAATACGCGCCTTCCGTGTCAGATCCGCCTCTCTGCTACTCTATATCTATCACAGTTATCATCTTTCCTTGAAGTATTAGCTACATGGGCCACAAAATTTGCTGCTCTACCACCATGCTGAACTGTTCCCTGAATTTTCACGTTTTATCCCCGTATATACAAACGTACTTACAGGACAAAACTCGAGCACACTCGACCATTTCACGATCTTCTCCCGACCAGGTCTAGTTAATCAAACACAAATCGGGCGATGATCTGGCTCAATCTGACAAAGTTTGGTTGGTCGAATGAGAGTCGAGCATTAGTCGTACATGAATCGTAAAGAGATCGAGAATAGTCGAGTGTTAGTCGTGTTAAATCGGGTAAAGGTAGAGTGGACATCGTGAGCGATCAATGAATTTTTATGACGTTGATCGGGATAAAACAGCATGGTCGAGTTGATCGAGTTGGTCTATTCGGCGGTGTAAACCTAGCAAAATGGTAGGTTTACCCTGCCGATCAGATCGACTCGATCAACTCGACCATGCTGTTTTATCCCGATCAACGTCATTAAATTCATTGATCGAACTAGCTCACTATGTCCACTCGACCTTTAACCGATTAAACACGACTAACACTCGACCATTCCCGATCTTTTTACGATTCACGTACGACTTATTTCGGGTTAGGCAATAGCAAATGCTTCAAAGTCATCATTATAGAGGAACGAATGTTCGTTTTCACATACTAGCAGGTCGGCCTCCTCATCATGCGTCAGAATGTGACTGTGCGATTTTCCCGTCATTTCATGTGGGACTAATCTGATATACAAAACAGAACATATATAATCACATGACATGGATGGTAACCAGATTTACAGTAGTTCCCGTGTATACCTTTAAACAAGCATTCTATTAACTAAAAAATCCGGTTTTTAGAAAAGAGAAAAGGCGAGCGGCTGCCTGTTGGTTACATCATTTGCCCGGTACAAATCTAAAAGAATTTTTTTAATCTTCTAGTACATGTTACAAATGTTCAAAATATCATTTTTCTATTTCATTTAGCTTTAATCAAATCTTGTGATGAGAGTATCAACCTGCTCTAAAGAAACAATATTTATTCTTGAATTTATGTGTTGTGAATCTGTTTCTGATATGTGTATATTGGGTAAATCTCGGATTCAATTTCATAGCTAGTCGATTGAATTTAAGCCCTCTTCACGTCATCCTTTAATTCTACTAGTAGCATGCACAATCTGATATTCTTTTCTACAATCTTGATACAGCCAGGTTGAGCTTTTACCATTATTTTGTGTCCGTTGTCCATGAACATTGTGTTCAAATAAATTCTACCCAAAAAACAACAGTCATGTTAGACCTCGATTGGTTCAGTGGGAAAAAAACCGTCATGTCCACTTTTCATCATCAAATATAACCACCAACTGGGAATATAGTTTTTAATTGGATCTTATGGGAAAACTCATTCAAACGCTACCTCTGAAACCCCTAAACCAATAAGACCAAACTTGTTACGATTGCCAAATGATGGTTCCTTTTCAACATAGTGTCTGCCATATCGTCAGCTAATACAAGATGACCGGCAAAGGGGAACACATTTGAACATTGTACCAGAACGATTTTCACTGGACCAATTGCAGCAAAAATTGGTCATAATAGTCCTTGGATTTTCCAACTTCAAAATAGTATCTCTTGCCTGCATGCAATCCAACGGGGAACATAATTCAATATTCGACCTTACTTAGGCATCCAAGATCTTCTACTCTGACACTTCTTCGCAAATTGACCAAAATTGAAAACTATAGTTCTTGGCTGGTTCCCAATTGAGATTGTATCTGGCAGATTCTCATCATATCAAAGATGATCATCAACCAAACTTGATCACAATATAGTCATTGGAGTCCATTGGGTGGCTCCTTTAAAAACTGAAGTAAGGCCCTAGTGAGACACTGAGGCTCTTGAAAGCATGGTGTTATGATATTGTGAAACGATTACCTGCTGTCGTGTTAAATCGAGTAAAGGTCTTGAGTGGTCGAATAAAAGTCGAATAAAGGTCGGGAAAAATCGGGTTACGGTCAGGAAGATCTTGTATAGAAAAAAAGAATGAATCGTGTTAGTCGAGTAATGATCGAGTACTAATCGAGTTGGTCTGGAAGCGCCTCGGCATAAATCGAGAAGCGATAAGTTCAAGTCAGGTAGATATCGGCATGATCGGAAACTCGATCAAAACCGATTCCTTTTCGACCTCTTCACGACTACCTCGATCAGTCCCCGATTGTTTCCCTACCTGTTCTCGACATATAATGCACACGACCTCTTCACGATATTTTTGACATGTTAAAAATATTCGGGAACACAGCTCGAGTTCAACAGAGTTAGTAAGATCGCCCCGATTTGGTTAGTAGACCGAACTCGAGCATTCAAGATCATTGTCCCGATCGATGAATATTCATGGATATTCCTTGATCGAGACCGGTCGATTTGCTCTGATCGGCAGTGTAAACCTACCATAAGGCATAGTAATCTCTCTCTGTGAACGACTTGTAATCAGGGCTTAAAGAAATTCCGTTTCACACGATTATTTTAAAAGTTCTTAAAAAAAATATTCCTCCCTTGTGAAAAAACTTGAAGTTCCTGTCAGAGCTGTGATTAAAAATTCAATTTACTTAGTACTGAGATGAACATCCCTTTTCAATGTCTACAACCTTTCAACAGCTTTTGCTACCAGACTTCCGCAATGGAAGGAGGGGAGATTTTGGCAAACCATAAATCCGCTATTACCAACTATTTTGACCGAGACAGGACCATTACGCTTAACAATTATTCTGGTTGCCTTTTCTAGTTCGGCTTGGTTTGGTTATTTATTTATTACCCTCATTTATTGCATAGATTTATAAATCATGACGGCATGTCATACCTTTTCCCTCCTGTCGATACAGATCTCACATGCTTCAGGACAGTTGTTCCCCTTGTGTATTCAAAAATCTCCACCGATTCGGTGTCCCCATGATTCACAACCATCACTGTTATAATGCCTAAATAAGTAAAAACAGATTTCCATTTCACAAGTATATCACGGATTTCATTTTAGCATTATTTTTAATGATCCAATAATACATTATTGGTTCGTGTACATTTCAGCTTTTTTAATTAAGGTTCAAGCTCTTCTCTGCAATAAAATAATGCACATTGGCAACGGAACTGGTTAAAGGTGTTCCGACTAGAGAGCTGACAAGACGTGTCCCAAGGTTTAGAATAGTGGAAACCATTATCAATGCGGTGTAGTCAGTTTCACACACGGAGAGGCTGATTGAAACATATGTGTACAAACGCAAATGTAAGTATTATAGAAAAATACTCAGTCAGGTATTTCTAAAAACTTTGGGTCCAATAAAAGGCCTAATATCGGGTCTTCTTTCAAAAAATTGTCTGACAAGTCTGCACGTCATCCAAGATGGCCGACAGCGGAGAACACAGTTTAGCATTGGACCTTATCAGAAAACAAGTTCAAAGATCTTCTCCTTTGAAACTTATTGGCCAGTTCGAACCAAACTGGGTCACAACTGCCAGTCGTCGGCTCTCTTTGGAAATTGTGTCCGGCAAGTCCCAGTCATATATAAGATGGCCTCCAGCATGGAACATAGCATTACATTGGACCCAATGGCAATGACTTCCAAGATTTTCTACTCTGAAGCCACTAAGCCAATTACAAACAAACGTGGTCACAATTTCCTTTAATTGTCCTTTTTAAGACTAATGTGTTTGGGGTGTCTGTGCTTAATCCAAGATTGTCCAATAAGAAATTAACTTATCTTTGGACACTATGTGAAAACACATTCAAAGATGTTTTCCCCTGAAACTACTTTTCCTATTGAAACCAAACCTTGTCATAATTGTCCTTTGTTTCCCACTGTGAAAAATGTGTCCAGCAAGTCCTCAAAAAATCCAAGATAGCTGCCAATGGGAAACATAGTTTAACATAGGCCCCTTTGGGAAATGGCTTCAAAGATTTTTACTCTGACACCGATCGAATCAATTTAAACCAAATTACGTCTCAATAGTCCTTTTGTAATTTTTATTTTGGTACCTTATCCAAGATGGCTGCCATCGGGAAACATAGCTAGATTTAGAACCCTTTCGGAAATGCATTTAAAGATCTTCTCCTGAACATTGGGTCATTTTACATCGAAGTCTATTAAAATACTAGAAAATGAGACTCTTTAGCATGGAGGTTATTTGGGATGCAGTTTATGTCGGCCATGACCAAGACGAGCTATACAGGCTCTTGAGAGTGTCTAGTTAAATTTGTAGTATTTCAAATTAACTTATTGCCAAGCAGCTGCAAATTCTGTATAGAGTTCTAAAACTTTGTCTTATTAGTAGTTCAAAGTTGGATAGACAAACATATACATTGCCGTTTTCTAGTTGAGACAAATTGCAAACTTTCCTTTATAATGGAAAAAACATATATATTGAAATAATTCACAAACAGCAAATATCAAAATAGCAGAATATATCAAAGACCATGCAAAAACGACTAAAACAAAAATGTGAGAACAACGATCAGATAAATCGAAAACAAAACACTTCACGATGTGAAATTTCACAAAAACAGAGTGACACAGCGTACTTCATCAAGCTCTTCCTACTTGGTATACGCATGGCATGCGTTACAATTTCAGAGATTCAATCACCCATAATTTTGTAATGTCATATATGGGAAACCGCAAAATCTGGTTAAAATATCCCCTGTTATATATGACACATTCTCGTCATATCTTTCAAAAATTTCGTTGACAGCTTTAATATTTCTAAAAAGCCAAAGTAATCAACACTGAATATATGCTTGACTAACAGCGTTAGAGATGGTGCTCGTTTCAAGAAAGTTATTAAAAAACTAATTGCAGCTACGAACAAGTGAGGAATATATATTCATAATCATTAGAGAAAAAGTAAATTCATGACGGGAATTGAGATAAACATGTCTGGCATGTGGGTTGATTTGAAACGTTTTGAACAAATGTCACAAATGTCGGAGGAATGTTCTTATGTTATTGGGCTTTTGACAGCTATGAATCGTAAAATATCAGCCCGTGAGCCAGAATAAGAAGCACAGGGGCGAGTAAGCGTTAGCGGGATTTCATTTTACAATACTTCATCTGTCAAAAACCCAAAATGTTTTATTTTCTTAGCGTACTATGCTTGTGAAAGAGTGGCTTCATTTGTTAATGACATTAATTCCGATGTTTGATTATTTTGATGAGCTATTATTATGTTGGATTATAAATTCTTTGGTGAAGGCGTCATTTTGAACTTTTGAGATATGGCTGTATTCAACAACTTCAGTATAACTTGAAAGCGTAAAGCTTACATATCAATGCAAAACTCATATTTTTACCTGATTTAGGGTCAGTCCACACAGATAATCCATGTGGATGAAATCCCGGTATATTTCCGTTTATTTGTAGTTCTGTGGCTTTATGTGTTTCGTCCTTAAAGTTGAAGAGAAGAATCCTTGGTGTCATTTGTGGATAAATCCCCTGAAAATAAAACACTACAGCAATTGAATCGTAAATATATTAGGTGCCTCTTTATCAAAGACATGCGACATTTTACAAGTATGCCTGGTGTGAAAGAAGGACCAGTACATTTTTCTAACAAGGGTGTCTTAAGGGTATAAAATATAATTAACAGGCAGAACTTACTTTTCATTTATGTCTAGATAACATTAAAACCCGGTTCTTTGGAAAGTAGTTTTGACAGGTTATATATGTCAAAAGTATAACAGTGTTGAGCTGGTGTAGTTAATGATGCTTTGCTGTGATCTTGCTAATGTATTAGAGTAAAAAAGTACAACATACCGGTATTACATCTTGAGAATAGTTTTAAACGTACAATTCAAATGAAAATGACATTGTATAAGCGACTATAAGCGACTATATATATTCAAGGTGGTTTAATAACTCCAGTAAATTACACATAAAAATATTATTTTTTGCAATTATCATGAAGTAGATAAAAGCACCATTTATTTCAGTATTAGCTTTGATTTCAAAATATGGATAAGATTTAAACAAAATCAGTTTGGTTTTTAATCCTAATAAGAAACGCTTGTTGACGGGTTTCTAGCTTTCAATATTAAAATTTCCTTTTCAATAACTGCGGTACTTAGTTATTTCTTACCGAAGAAATGAAAGTTAATCCATCTTGAAGTGTGGTCAGATCCTCCGAACCTCCATCTAAAATTGAAAAAATGTCGTCCAAAAACTGAGCATATGAGTCATTTACATTATCTCAACCAAAACACCTTTTTGTTTTGTTTTTGTTTTTTTTGTTTTTTTGGTTTTTTTTTATTTTTTTTTATGTTTTTTTTTTGTTTGTTTTTTTTTTTTTGTTTTGTTTTGTTTTGTTTTTTTGTTTTTGTTTGGTGTTTTTTGTTGTTGTTTTTTTTTTGTTCTCGGTTTGTTTTGTTTTGTATTTTTTTTAAAGCTCATGATAAAGGTGTACACTCTGGTATAATGCAAGTGCAATTCAGAACGGCGATAAAACCGATCGAGCCATTGCCGTTTCGAATCATCACTCTTGTGTTTGACTCTTCACATTATGCTATATTACATGCATTTTTAGGGAGACGGATTAATATGAAGTTTATCTGGTGTCAAAATTTCTTCTATGTTTATATGTATTTTACCATATCCTTGCTTTAGTAAATTCCTCAAACGTTGATTGGTAAAAAGACCTCATGTTATGACCGTATATATTGCAAAGCGGGTTAGTGAGGAATAGTTAGTCTTTGCCAGCCATTACCTGGCATCGATAAGTTTGCAACTATTTTCACAAGTTTTCGTACATTTATTAGACTATTGGTAGGATATAAACATTACAAAGTATGATTGTGACCTAATTTGGTATACATTTTACAGTAATGGTGTATGATTAGGAAATATGCATAATTACTGAAAATATAATAAGCATGATCAGAAAATATACATGATACTGATTTTTTTTCAGGGCAAAAATATTAAACAGGTAGTATGTATTATAATTGATTTTTTTTAAAACTTTTTTAATTCTACAACGAAATTGTGTGCTTTGTGTAAAATGCCTTGAAAGAATAAATAATTTATATTTTTAATAATTCAAAGTTAATAAAAAAAAAGTATCAAAATTTACTTATAAACAGTCTTAAAATTTATTGATTCATTCACTGGCATCTACATTTAAATCTTATTTTGTCACGAATATATTACATAACAACGTATCTTCATATTCAATCAACACATTTAACACTGCCATCTAATATTTATATTTCAATACATAATTACTAATTATAAGATCAACATGGCAAATTTGTAGTAACACTTTGAAATGATTTTGTATTTATCGCAGGGTGGTTATTAAGTAGAAAAATATCTAATTTTTAGTGATCGCATTGCAATCTGATAATGGGAAGTAACTCTTTGGGTCATAAATATTCATGAGGAAAATGGCGACCAACTTTCGTCTGTTGCTTGCTGGAAATTTGTGTCACCATCGTTGTCATGGTACGATTCCATGCTTCATTTTATTTCAGTATGATGAATTGGTATATAAAGTAGTTATCTCTATCAAATTTATGTTCTCAAAACATCAGATGTACACAGGTTTCACGAAATTAAGATAATATCAGTCATGGTTGAGGGCGCGGCTTAATTTCCTTATTTGGAAGGAAATCCCGAAACATCGTCTCTCAGAAGCTTGAAAATTTTTCATTGTACCTGTCGTGTTTTACAAGAAGAGTCAGATGGTAAGTCGTATGAAAAATGTATAGTGTCACCGATCTTAGAGGGAAAATTCCTTTCACTACACGTGTAGCATGATATTCATGACAGTGGTTGTTAGAATCAAGGTACAAATCGATAAATTCAATGTTCAACTTCATGAAATTTCATCATTTCAACATTGATCAACATGTGTGAGACCCCTTCGTCCTCGAGAAAATTCTCTAGCCATTAACCATGTCGACAAAAGGTATATAGTAGGCCTAGGTTACAGGACAAGGCTGTTCAAAGTTAATGAGACAAAGCACAGTTGTGCCTTCATGGTTCTAANTTACAGGA
>MJUU01005180.1:14988-42028 GCA_002080025.1 Modiolus philippinarum
ACGATGGAGGGAGTTAATCCTTCGGTTTTAGAATTTACATAAATTTAGATAATAGTAATTGAACAAAGTGTACACACGAGATATTATTTCATGTACAAGTACACCAAACCATAATAGTCACAAACAAGTTTTTGTAGTAAACAACTTTCTTATTTCTTTGTATTACGTATATTATGTATTGACAACCATGTTCATATTCAAACAAAACATTTCTATATCTACACTTGTTATTTTCTCAACTTGATTTGGTTGTTGCTTAGTGGATGAAAAACTAATGAAAAACTGCATGAACAAGAAGACATATAAATTACATAAATCAATATTAAAAAAAAAAAACATGGCAAAAAATCAGGAAGGTAAAATTCAAAACTAAAACATCCACATTGTGAACTCTCATAACCAACTGCACCAATTCACTGTGCTCTGCAATGGTAAGTATACCTATGTTTTACATAGAATATCATTTTATTTTTAATCCAATGTATTACTGCATGGTAAGTTTGAAGTCTGCTCTAGGTATCATTAAAAAGTTTTCAGGTTCCATAAATTTATATTTTTCATGGTTTGCGAGTAAACATCTCTGACCCTGTTTACATCACTGAAAATGTACATCAGTTTTGGATATCTTGTCATTTTACTGAGGCTTCTTAATTGAATGGGTATGAGAAGACAGCAAATATAGGTTTAAGGAACTGAATATTGATGAAAAACTGTAAATTAAGTTTCTACAGATGGCCATTTTTACAACCTGTGTCGCTCCAGTGCAGTTCAAAATCAAATTCACTACACCAGAATGTTGTATGTTGACTGTATGAAAAAGAACCATAAAACTTGCTCATGACATGAAATTTAACTTTTTTCCTTCAAAGTCAGAGGTTAAGTCATATGAGTAGGTGATATTTTTCTGTTTACACTTGTAGAGAAAACTGCAAGTATTATATAAGTTTCAAGACTGAAAAGTAATGTTGATTTACTAGTAGGCAAGGAATAATAACAGATTTTTTTGTACAAGATTTTTACCATAATATATTATAGAACATAATGAGACTATCAAAGTCATGCGTCAAGGTCACATAAAGCATCCATTTTATTATTGCACTACTTTTAATAGTGATTATTACACGTGACATATTGATTTTGATAATTATGATGAATTTTTTTATTTTTCAGCTTCTTTTCATCTGAAGTATGATCCAAAGTCAAATTCAGATTGACTAGCAACAGAGACAAAAAATATGATGCATCATCGTGTAACAAGAGATAATCTACGTAGCTTATGGAACTAATTTTTGTGGAGAATGGGTTTTATGCCAAACTGTGATATGTCATCTCTCCATATTTTAATCATATGATTTAATCATGTTGTGTGATTTATTTTTGTTTTAAATTTGTGATCTATCTGTCAAAACGAATGTGATTTTTTTGATGGATAGATGTTTCTGAGTGGCTTTTTGAATGCATCTGTATTTTAAATGGTATATTTAATATGTATGTGTTGAATCATGATTTTAGATTGATTATTATGAAACCTGTGTGAAATGCAAACTATCTTTTAGCCGTATGTTAGTTGTTATGGAAACGGAGTATTAGGAAAGATCACTAGAATGTAATAACTTTGTGCCTCTGTTTCCAACATTATGTTTTGTTCTTTTGATATTATTAATAATGTGTGATCGCAGTGTTTGTTTTGACTGCTTGTCTTGTAAGAACATTGCTGGCATTGCCTTGTAAGAATGAGTTGAGTTGTTATGATGAAATGCAAGGTTTATAAAGGTCAAATTGTTACTTATTGTTTTTAGTCTTTCAGCATCAAGTTAGCAATGGAAAAAAATGAAAAAATATTTAACATTGAGCAAACTGTATACACTGAAGTTTGTAATTCATGTCTGCACACCATTGATAAGTTTGTATATATTTTATCTTGTTTAGAAATCCTTTTATATAAACAATACAATGGCAATTTGCATTTATTACCACCACCTCTACCTACCCACTGATACTGTAAGCTTTATCAAGTTTGATATATATATTTATGTTTTCTTCCTAGTCAGTTACTAGTCAGCTTTTAGCCAAAGTAGTCACATATTTCCATTAATGCAGGCAAACACATACAATTTTATTTATATATGGATAGCTATGAGCAACTGTTGGCTTATCTTCCCTGGTGAAGTACATGTTAAGTTTGTCATTTCCCATTGCTTAGACCATGGACAAAAAATGTTTCTTTGGACAGGTATTAAGCTACTTGCTCACTTCTTTCAATCACCAGATAATTGAAATATTCATGGAAATTTGCTTCGGTTTAAACTGTATAGATCTGTAGGACCTGAAACCATAATTTCAAATGGCTATTTTACATTAAAAAATGTCGAACAAATATTAGTTGCAAGTCAAACAAATATTAGTTGCAAGCCAATATGAATTGATGTAGACTTGCAACTATCGTAGGAGTTAACATGAAAATGGCTGCATTGTTTAAGGATAAGGATGTATCATAATATGTTGGTAGTTTTTGTCTTGCCCGCGACGAAAGGCACTGAAAGCGAGACATGCGCATGACGGCAGCGGCGACGGTGTAAACTTTCATTTAAAGTTTTTGTGATTGGTTCATTTTCTCAGTAACTATAAATGGTAGGTCAATGATATTTGGTATATAGGTTGGTGTTGAGTAGTAAATGACAGTTTGCTATATGGCTTTTGTCTGTGACCTCATTTTCACGGTCCAATGAACATGTTAAGTTTTTGTGATTTGTTTCGTTTCTCAGGAGCTATATGTGGTAGGTCAATGATATATGGTATGTTGGTTGGTCTTAGGTAGTACATGACAGTCTGTCATATGGCTTTTTGTCCTTGACCTCAATTTCATGGTCTAGTGAGCATGTTAAGTTTTTGTGATTAGGTCATTTTCTAAGTAACTATATTAAGTGGTAGGTCAATGATATTTGGTATATATGTTGATCTTGGGTAGTACATGACAGACTGCTATATGGCTTTTGTCTGTGACCTCAATTTCATGGTCCAGTTATCATGTTAAGTTTCCCAGTATCTATTAATGTAAGGTCAATAATATTTGGTATATGGGTTTGTCTTAGGTGGAACATGACAGCCTGTTATTTGGCTTTAGCCCTTGACCTCATTTTCACGGTCTAGTGAACATGTTTGATTTTTTTAGTGTCTATCATTGATAGGTCACTGATATTTGGCATTTTGGTTTTGGGTGATGCATTACACTATGCTATATTGCTTTTGCCAGTTACACTATTTTCACAGTCTAGCGACATGTTAAGTTTTCTGATTAAGTCAGTTCAAGTTTTCACATCAATTTTGCTACCAAGTAGGGATGGGTGAGACATCAATTTGGGTCCACACTTGTTCCAATTAGCCAAAAAGAAAATATTTTGTATTGAAGATTTTATCAACAATTTTTCAAATTGAGAAGGATGTATTTTTATCAGAAATTCCCATGATAGGTTTATAATTTCCTTGTACATGTATAATTTTAAGATTAGGAGATAATTGTATTTTATTTGAATATTTGGATGCATCAATTGGGGATTTGATTTTACTGGTGACGCATTATTCAATATATATTTGGGACCTATTGAAACATTGAAGAAACATATCCATAATTATTGTCTAAAATAAGAGCACAAGAAGTAAATATAAAACAAAACAGGTTTCAGAATTTCTTATTTCAATGAAAAAGCCATTCAGATGAAGATAAGCCAACAGTAACATCGAACTGATGTGTTTCAACCCCATTCTTACTTTTAATAAATGTTTCATTTGGAAGTTCTTTGTTTCAAGGATGTTTCTCTTCATGCTATGTTTAAAGGATGTATCTTCATTCTTTGTCTTTGTATTTCTTTACTGACAAAAAAATCACATACTTGCTTTTCCTAATCATAGTTTTTAACTTGTCATATTGTGTTTAATTTACTTGTAACACATTTATGAACAGTAAAACACATTTTAGGGAGGTCTAAAATTAGGATTTCGAAAATTTTGGGTCATTTTCAAAGAATAAAACCTGATATTTTTTTGAAAATAAAAAAATACAGTGGTTTGACCATACTTTATAGAAAAAAATTAAAACAGATATTATTCTAGTACAGAATTAAATCTATTTGAGAAATCAATTTTTTTGTAGATCAGAGAGAATTTATAACTGTCTAAACTCAAGTCTTATCAGAAGATGCACATCAAATTTATATGATCTTTTCTCAGTTGAATTGTGAAAAATTATCGGTAACATGTATTATACTGTTACAAAATGATGATTAGAGAAGTTGTTTTGGCGTGTATGTCACTTCAAAAGTGCTTTGACATTTTATAGTCACAAATTAGCATACCGGTATTAAGAACTGTTTGTAGAACATTTGATCTTCATTTCTTGGAAAAGTGGATTTTTACAATGTGATGAAACTACAACTGGGCATTTTGTACTTAAATAAATTTTAATTGCAATTTGTTATTGAATTGAAAATCATACATATTTTTACAGGTGCTGAAATTTCAGAAAAAAGTTTTACGTTTGTGTGCTGGCTTTTTAAAATATATTGTCTAATGGGCCAAATTAGTTTGTTTATAGAACTGAATATATGTGTATGTGGTCCATTAATAGAATTTAAGCTTGTTTGAGAATATAATATAGGTATTAAAGCAATGAAAAAGATACCAAATTTTTATTTAAATGGACATTTTAAGACTTTCAGACAAAAATCTATTGTATTGATATATTTTGAAACACAACTTTTACTTTTTAATTGTGAAATAAAATAAAACAACAATTTTAGCTTTTATATGAAAAAGATTTGTTACAATTAATCGTGATTTTCATTTCTTCAGACCTTTGAAACCAAATTCACAAAATATGAATAACATGTATTACCTATTTATATAACACAGTTATTTTAACACAGTTATTTCCATTGCATCTATTTCTTTATATTTGAACATGTTTGAAAAATAAAATTGTGTTTCCCAGAGAACCAAATATTGTGACCAATCTGAGCTTTGATTACGTTAAGCCAGATCTTTGCTGGATTCTCACCTTTTGTTTTTCCCTTGTATGTTTTTTATCAATATATATTGCAATTGGGATATTTATACTTCTTTTTCATTTTCAGACTTTTGTCATCTTCAGAAAATTGTAGTTCATTGTATTTGACATTTCCATGTACCAAGGTAGATGTGCTGGTTTATCATGCTGCATTTTAGTTGTTCACTCCTGAAACCAATTATGTAAAGGCAGAAAAAAAGCAAGAAAGATCTTAGATTGTTATCCCTCCAGTCCTGAATTAGTTGTTTAAAATTTACAGTATTTTTCACTATGTTTGTTGAAAAAAAAAATTTTAATTTTTCTGCCAAACCCCAGTTTATCTGAAGGTTTTAGGAGAATCTAGGATTTTTTTTGTATGGTGTCCCAATATCTATGAATAGAAAATAATAAATAATTGTTAGGATTTGAAGTGCAATTTTAAGGTTCACACATACATGTGATAATAGTGCTTTCATTTTCTTATGCATTTTATAGTGTTAGGATTTGGATTATATAAGTGCTGTCCATGTCAATCTCTTGTGATATCTCGGTGCCATTTTATTTCCATACTGTAATGCATTTTTTCATTGTTGAATGCTGAAAATAGTGAATCAAAAGGAGAAATATGACAATTTAAGTGACTATGTGAAATGTTTGAGTTTCCTTGAGTATACAACTGTCAGAATTTTTTTTTGATGTTTTTATCTTTTTATTATGTTCTCTTATTGCCTTAAAAAATCATGGTACATTTGTACTTTGTTTTTTCGGATAACCACATAAAACTTGCAGAATATATAAAATGATTTATATAACTGATTTTAAGAATTCAAGTTTCATGAAAGGGCAAAAAAAAAGTATATAATAAAATCATTTACCTATATACAGAAAATACAATTTCTTAATCTGCACTATTAGAAAATTTGTTTTATGAATTACTAGATGATTCATTTGTTCCAACAACTATAAATTCTGAAAGTTAAGTTTTGATTCCGTCTGTAATTTGAAGTTTGATAAATAATGGTTGTGAGAGTTTGTTTACCTTGCTTTGGTGCTAATGTTTATTTTGCAACCTTGAAAGGAGGAGTAATATATATATTTCTGTTTATTGGCACAGTCATGTAAGTAATTTTGTGTAAAACAATATCACATTTTATTTTTAGTAGGCACTAGAAGAGCTTGTTCACCTTGTTTGAGAGGGGGTGGGAAATTAATGTCTGACATTTAGAATTATTTTTGGATATTTTGTGGAGGGGTATAATGGGCCCCTTGTTTTGAAATTTGTCAAGCCTTTTCACTGAAACAATGTGAAAATAAGTTTTTTTTAAAATTTGAGATAAACCAGTGATAAATTGTTGTTTATGACTAGTTTTTGAATAAGCCTTTCAACGGGCAAAAGAATGTTCTAAAGCTTCAAAAAAGGCATACATTTTATTGCTGTGTTAACTATTATCTTTTTACTTCCTTGTTCAAAACCTTTTTACATGTATGCCAAAGTGCAAAATAGTAAAAATATAAGATGTTATGATGGTTTTAGCAAATAAAAATGCAAAATAATAGTAAACTTAGAATAAAGTTACAGGATAATTCTGTGCTTCATTCAAATATTATTTTCAAGAACAAATTGTGAATTTTTCATTCCTTGGTTTGGTCATTGGTTATTGATGCTTTGAATATTGAAGCTGAATCATTTATGCTTGGCCAAAATAATGAATAAATTTGAAAATTCAAATTTTAATATACCATAGCGGATTTTGAAAACAAATTGTAAATTATTCATGCCATAGAGATAATGGAATCATTTAGTCATCAGATATTTCTGAACATGGCCAATATTTAAGGTTATTGAACCTTTAAGATGACTTTGAAATATGATTTACAAAAAATTATTTTGATATATCAAAAAGAGAGACATATCTAGAATAAGGCAAATTTTAACTGTATAGACACTACTTATTTACTTCTTTGCCCAAATGGAATATTACAAAACATAGTATTCATTATCTTTATTCAATTTATATGTATTCAAGCACGATATCATAAATTCAAAATTATTTTTCTCTTTTGTTTATTTTTTCAAACTTTTCCATTTTAGTGCTGAAAGAGATAAAAGAACTCATGTCAAATCTGTAGTAATAATAGAACTGACTATGTAAAAGTTAATTAAATGAAAAAATCTGGGATAAATAACGAGACTGGATAAAATCTGGGTAAATCAGATGCATAATGCATTTTAATGTTATATGTTTGACTGTGTGCAAGATGAAAAGATTGTCCAATGTATTAAATTGGGACAATAAAAGTAGCATGTTCATAGAAAAAAGTAGATAGTACCTCTTAGTTTTTAGTCAAGAAATGTATTTCATTTGCATGTCTGGTACATCGATGTAGATATTGCACACTAGTATGTATATTTTTATGCCCCCAGATCGAGGATCGGGGGGCATATTGTTTTTTTCCTGTCTGTCTGTCTGTCTGTCTGTTTGTCCGAAACTTTAACCTTGGCTATAACTTTTGAACTATATAAGGTAGACTTTTGATACTTGGCAAGTGTATAGGTCTAGTCAAGAGGAACATAAATATGCAAAAAGAAATAGGTCAAAGGTCAAGGTCATAGGGGTCGAAAAGGGGTAAAATTGGGAATCTGGGGGCATATGTAGTGTTTCACAAACACATCTTGTTTTCTAATTAAAATGACCCTACATTAAGTGATCTCTTTAATTTTATGTTACAGTTTTAGTTGAGCAATGTATATAGTTTTAAAGACTCTAATTTTAGTTTCATGATCAAAGTTTTTGTTTGTTATGTGAATCCATTGACATGTATTATTTTGACATGTGAGTTTCCCCTTAAGCTTTCAACCACTACATACATCAGTATTAATGTGAAATCATGTGACATGAAAGTTTTCAGTGCTATTGTAGTTTTGTAAATCTGAATAAAACATGCAACTCATTTCTTGTACAGTGAGCAAAAGATTGATTAAAAAAAAGAATTGATATGTTATTTTGCTGCTAAAGCAATGACTTGTAGAGATATTAAAGATACTCCATCAGAAAAAAAATGAGATCAAATATCCTGATATAATGGTGCAAAAGGATTGGTATCTTGTTTTATAAGTTAGAAAAAAAATATCATAGCTATGTCCTTAGCTGATTTCAGCTTTTCTGTTTAGATCCTATTGGTAATTTGTTCTCAATTAGCTCTTACACATATTTCGGTTTATAGATTTCCAGATGTTTTGATTGATCTGCACTGAAGATACATAAGTGGTTGAAATGGCCATATGCAGAAACTAAATTCACAGTAACTTAAGTATTTTGTTATTCAATCTAGACCAATTCCAAGTTAAATAAAATTATTATTTAAAACTAACCTTTCATTTATTTGTGGATTTTTTTTATTTGACTGTTCCAGCTGAAACATCAATTAGGAGCAACAACAAAAACACAATTATGGTGGATTTCCCAGATGATTAACATATTTTATTTGCAATTCTTCAATAAACATACCAATATTCCTCAAGTAACACCAATAACAACTCCTTCAAAACTCCTGTCTTTTATTTGTTAATCAACCAATCAAGAGTTCTATAGAATTCTATTGTATACCAATTTGTCATGACTGAACTATCAAGGCAAACCCTTCAGGCAGTACAAATTGGTATACAATAGAATTCTATAGAACTCTTGATTGGTTGATTGGCAAATAAAAGACAGGAGATTTGAAGGAGTTGTTATAGGTGTTACTTGAGGAATATTGAAGAATTGCAAATAAAATATGCTAATCATCCGGGAAATCCGCCATAAAAAGTTGAACTACAGATTTATTATAGCGGAATTATTGTTCTTGAAGGCCTTTTTCAAAGAAAATAAATAATAAAGGCAAAAAACACTAAAATTAAAATTGGTGTTTCATACATTCATGAATTTATTTGGAACTTATGTTTTAAAAATATTAGACAGTATTATTAAGGAGTAAAATAGGTGTCAGCTTTTCCATAAGAAGTAAAAAGGTTTGAACTCAATTTGTATGAAATTCAAACACAAAATAGACTACTGAAAATAGTTTGAAGTTAAAGAATGTTTGATATATACAGAGTCATAGGAGTGTAAGAAAATATAGTTCTTAATTATCTTGGTGTTTGAATGAATTTGTTGAAAAGAAATTGTATTTTCTTTGACAATTTAAGATTGAAAAACAGATGTATATAGACAAAACATTAACTTGTGAAACATTAACAGCATAAAAAGACAATCATATCTCAAAAGTATACTATGAAATCTTGTTCATTGAAAATGTAGAAATTGTGCCTTTTTTAAAGTCCTTCAAGAGAATTTATTTTTTCCGACACAATTATGTACAAATCCTGAATAATACAGTCTACTCTATTTGACTTGTTATTTTATGTTTTGAAAACAAAATGAAAAATGCATTTATTATAAAAAATAACACATTTATTTGGAAATTCAGGTGATGTGATATTTCCTTCCGCGGAATTGCAGAATTCTGTGGATCAGGTTTCCGAATCTTGTTTTCATATATTATGTTCTCTGGTTATTTCCTTTTTTTTTCAGTGGGACTTCCTGAAACAAAATCGCATTCCTGCAATTCATATTTTGTTTTCTTGTTTACAGTTTATTATGCCTGATGCCAAGATTTTGTGTGAATTTCATTGTTTTCTTGTTGCAAGAAGTTTTATTGTTGATGTTAAAGAAGCCATATATATTGCAGAAGAGCTATGAAAAAAAAGTTTTTTCAAAATAAAATTATCACCCAGTATGTTCTATCTGTATTATAATGTCGTACAATGTAACAACCAGTCCTCATGTTTGAACAGTATAATTCTAGTCGCATCGTTTTTCCTTGTATTTTATCAAACCTGTAATCAACTTTTCCAGAATAGCCAAGTGTGAATCAGAGCATATTTAATTAGAAAATTAAGGTTTGAAGGATTGTGATCTGCTGCATCAGAATTGTATTAAACACTTTACCAAGTATCAAGTACATCATTTTTGGTTAAGAATGGGAATTGTGAAAGGAAAGTTTCCCATTTCATTAATAACAAATTTTTCTTATTTTAAATATAGACGAACTTCCAATTTCGTTTTATGAATGAATTCCTGAGGTCAATCAGAGTAACATTGTGACGTCAAAAAATCTATATTGTGACGTCAAAATTTTCCGGGAAAAGTCACTTATTGGAAACTCGTCAATTAAGCATTTAATTAGTTGGTTATCAAAACTTAATAAGCCCTTCGGCAAGTTGAAAAAAATGTAATTTTGAAAAATGTTGAAAAATGCAGACATCATGATCAGATCGAGATATAGTCCACCAAAAATAGTTCTACTTAATAAATATATTTCAAATTCTCTAACAAGAATTTAAACACTATGATGATATGTAAAAATCCATTCATTCTCATGTACAGAACAACTACTTTATCGTATTGATTTGAATTAAGGGAGTAAGAGTGTCAGATTTCAGAAGCATTCGATATTCTTGGGTTTTATTCACTCAAACTGGATTAATTGTTTTTTTTTGCACATGAATCATATTTTCTTGGTCATAGGTCACTTTAACATGCATAAAATAGATAATATGCAAAATTTTATCAACTTCTAATTATATTTTCATGAATTTTAAAGGCATGTAAACAGCTAATGGAAAATGAGGGAAAACTCTAGAGAGAGAGCACTTGTTTCCTGCCAAAATTTTGACATCTGATATCTCAAAAATTCTTTCATGGATTTTCAAATTTTTTTGCTCATATTGTTCTATTAGCGAAATTCTTCAAAACAAAATGTCATAATTTAAATTCTGATTACAAAATTTCTGACACTCGTACTCTCTTAAGGTAGATAGACAGTAATATTCATATCCATTAGATTTTGTTTCAAGTCGGCACAATTGAAGAACCAATCCTACTTACCAAAAATCTGTAATAAAAAGTATGGGTCACCATGCTTGCTTTTTCTAGAATTGCGATCAAAGTTTGCTCATTTTTAGCCATTTTTTTTCACCTAAATTTACAAAGAATGCACGGAGAAAATATGGAAAGGCAATTTTTAGCTTGATAGAAATGAACTTTTAATCCATGAGAATTTGATGTATTTTTGTGAACAGATAGTTTGTGATGTATTTTATTGGTAACAATTAAAAAATGAATATGTCACCATGCTTTTAATGGAGATATGTTACAAAGTTTCCGGATTAAACATTATTTACGGGAAAAGGGAATTAATTCGCAGCAAAGTAAACGAAATATGACGTTTCACATTTGTCATTCAATTATGACTTCACAAAGGAAAAGCTGTCAAATTACTGTTCCGGCCCAAAAATCTTACCTACCCCGCATCCGACTCTTTATTTTTATACGACTGCAAAAATTTTTGCGGTCGTATAATGGTATGGTGCTGTCGTCGTCGTTGTCGTCGTCGTTGTCGTCGTCTGTAGACACTTTTGTTTTTGGGCAATAACTTAAGTTCCAGTCGGTCAATCCTTATGAAATTTTAACACAATGTTCCTTGGCACAAAATGAAGGCTTGGCATAGTTTTGGTCATTGGGGCCCCACCGGTTTTTAAAAAAGGGGCCAAAAAGGGTTACATTTGATGTTTTCACATATTTTACTGTAGAATCTTTATTATATATCGGATTTTGATGGGGTTTCTTCCAGTGTTCTCCTTAGGAAATTTCCAATCAGCAGTATGTCAACAGATTTCACATTGCAAGTACCGTTCATGACATAAATGGGTCCCAAAACCGGGAAATCTCACAAATCTATTTTTTTCATTTTTTGTCCGATTTTGATGGTGTTTTTTTCATTAGATTCCTTATTAAAGATTAATATAGCGCTCAACTTTTATATTTTTGGTAATTTATTTCCTTTCCCAGCTATGAGGGGCCATACGGGGCCAAAATTGCAAATTTGCTGATTACCTGAAATTTTTATTTTTCATCGGATTTCGATGGGATGTTTTTCTTTGAATTCCTCTTGATATAAGCTTTCAGTAGTATGTCAACGGATTTTGCGTAGCTCTTTCTGTTTCCCAGCTACAAGCTACAAGGGGTCAAAGGGGCCAAAATTGCAAATTTTCGAAATATGTGAAATCTTTATTTTTCATCGGATTTCGATGGGATTTTTGTCGATATAAGCTTTCAGTAGTATGTCAACGGATTTTGAGTAGCTCTTACCGTTTCCGAGCTTCAAGGGGTCAAAGGGGCCAAAATTGCAAATTTTCGAAATATGTGAAATCTTTATTTTTCATCGGATTTCGATGGGATTTTTGTTGATATAAGCTTTCAGTAGTATGTCAACAGATTTTGAGTAGCTCTTACCGTTTCCGAGCTACAAGGGGTCAAAGGGGCCAAAGGGGCCAAAATTGCAACTGATTCAATCTCTTTGTTGTGTCCATTTAATTACTGTATCAACTCATTCATTTTGAATGACACTTGTCCAAATTTCAGTATTCGACATGCTGGGGTCGTATCATGCTGCGCTCGCATAGCCCTTTATTCTAATATGCGATTGAATTGTGCAGCGCAACAGTGTCGATCTACCTTTAGTAATAGTTTTTCAAATATTATTTCAGATTCTGATTTTTCAGTCCATTAATTTGAGTGTTATTGTTGAGAGTCAAAATATTGTAGTCCCTTTTCCGAATTGGTAGAGAATAAATTTGCTACTGATAATTATGGGTTTAAAAATTGTAATCATTTCTTGGCCTATTTTTTTTTTACACTTTTTTTCTGAAAAATTGATCAGTTGATAATTCTCAAGACTTTTCACGATCTTGAAATTGGTCTTGTAGGAATCTGAAGTCTGGTCCATAAGAAATAGGTAATTGAAATTTTGAGGCTTTTCTTTAACAGTAAAATAAGATTTTATGGTTTGGTTTTTGATGTTTTTACTATGAAATGAATGAAATCAGTGGTGTTCAAGAAGATCATTAATATTTTCATACATAACTAACAAATATTCAAAAATATGTAGATGTTGCCCCTTATTTGGGAAGACTTATTACCATGGTTTGCATACTTTCACAATTCACCCAAGTTTGTTTTATTACGTCAATAGTTGAAACCTTAATGGTACAGTGTTTAATCAAACTTGGGCATTTAATCTTCTGCTGTTGTTAATATGTTGGATGGATAGTTTGTAAATTAAATATGGTTTGAGTGAAAAAAAACAGACATCTTACTTTTTGCTTATGAACTTTGACAGAAGGGGTAGATAAACTACAAGGTGTTCTGACAGTGCAACGTTATCCACTGTTCTTCAGTTCATGACTCAATGACTCAATCTTTCTTAACTGTTATCTACAAGTATACCCAATTGACTTCATATGCTTTTAAAGTGAATTAAATGTATTGAGGTAGAAAATATTGTTACTGACTGTATTTTTGATAGGTTGAACTCAAGATGAACTGAAACGGGATTTTACAACACAAATATGTCTCGACTACCTGAATTCTGATGCTTAAATTGTTGTTTTATTTATTGTAATGTTTTTGCTCAATTATTGGCTGATTGGATAGTTGTGTTAATTATAAAAAAAAAAAGCCTTGTTTGACCAGTCATTTTGTCATTGAATATCAGTATGTATTTTATGCATAAAAACAATTCATGTGAAAAAAAAATAAAATAATTAAGTAATTATTTGTTGTTATTATTTAAATATGTGGGATTTATTTTTGTTTGACTTCAATATTTCAGCTGTATTTAGGACAAAACAGCAAATTTGCATATGTGACAAAAATGGACCTTTTCAGAAATTCAACTCCTGCCATTGGAAAAAATGTTGCACATACTCGGCATTCTTGTAAAGGACGTTATGTGCAATCAAAAACTCTAACAAAAAATGATTATTCAATAATGCTTTTGCATTTCTGAATAGGCTCATTGCCGGAACAAAGAGGAATTTAACCTCTTAACAAGAATATTTTTATATCCCGCCTAAAAGATCAGGGTATATAGGATTCCTCCTGTCCTTACATCTGTCCATCTGTCTGTTGTTAAACTTTGGTTTCCAGATGATAACTTGAGTATGTATTGAAGGAAAGTTTTTTTGGGGAAAATGTTACTATTCATTAAATACAGGTCAAGTTCGATTTTCACTTTGATCAGATTTTGCATTCGCGAGTTACTGCCCTTGAATTTCTCAAAATCTGTAAATTTTATGTTTTCTTGATGATAAATTGAGTTCACACGAAAGTTGAATTTTTTTTTTGTATAATGTTACTATTGATAAAGGATTTTCTTGCATTCGCGAGTTACTGCCCTTGAATTTCTCAAAATCTGTTAATTTGATGTTTTCCAGATGATAAATTGAGTTCACTTTGGAGGAAAGTTGAAATTTTTTAGTACATTGTTACTATTGATAAAATACAGGTTAAGTTTGATTTAAATGTGATCGGATTATGCATTCCCAAGTATTGTCCTTGAATCATGCAAAATATGTAAATTTTATGGTTTTCAGATGATAACTTCAATTTGCTTTGAAGAAAAGTTTTATTTTTGGAAAATATTAATATTCATAAAATTCAGGTAAGTTCGATTTTCACCCTGATAGAATTTTCGTTCAAGAGTTATTGCCCTTGATTTACGTATAATCTGTTAATCTTTCAGGATTCAGGATGGTAACTAGGTTTTGCTTTGAAGGAAAGTTGTAATATTTTAGGACAATGGTGCTATTCATAAAATACAGGTCAAGTTTGATTTAATCGTGATCAGATTATATGTTTCAGAGTTATTTCTCTTGAATCCTGCAAAATCTGAGAATTTTATGATTTCCAGATGATAACTTGAGTTTGCTTTAAAGGAAAGTTTGAAAACTTTATGGAAATGTCACTATTTATAAAATTTTACAAGTATGATTTTCATCTTGATTAGATTTTGCATTCCAGAGTTATTGCCCTTCAATTACACAAAATCATGAAATATTTTATGGTTTTCAGATCATAACTTGAGTTCGCTCTGAAAGAAAGTTTTAATATTGTTGGATGTTGTTATTATCCATAGAATAAAGTTCGATTTTCACCAGGATCAGATTTTGTTTTCTATAGTTATTGCCCTAGAATTACACAAAATCTTCAATAAAATTTTATTCTTTCCAGATGATGACTTAAGTTTGCTTTGAAAAAGATTTTTGATATTTTGTAAGCATGTTACTTGCCATAAAATACAGGTCAAGTATTCAGTTTTTGTGTTCTAGATTTATTGCTAAATTGATTGATTGTTTGATTGTTGCTTAATCCCAACTTAAGCAATATTTCAGCTATATCGTGGCATGAACTGTTGATAATATAGTAATAAATATACAGTTAAAAGGGTCACTTAAAATTTTCCAGAAGATTCGAAGTAAAGTTTTAATATTCTTTTATATGTTACTATCCACGAAATACAAGTCTGGTTTGTTTTTTCAATTGTTTGTTTCTCAGATTACAAAATTATTGCCCTCAAAAATGTCAAATCTATGATTTATAGGTTTTTGGATGATGTTTTCATCCCCGGAGAAAAGTTGCAATATTTTGTGAACATATTTCTCACCATTACACTTATGTTGCATTTGTCATCATAGACGACCACCAGTAGGTAGCTTAATCTAAAAGCACCCTATATTAGCAATGGATACCAAGATTCTCCTCTAGAGAATAAACCAAGCATGGCATAGATGTCCCTTATGATGTGCTTACCAAGTGAGATTACTTTGTCATATATAATTGTCTCTTGCGAGTTACTTAATATATTGGATACTTGCCCTCTTCATAGTCTTCCGAATGTTAAGATTTTATCTGCACTGGAGAGACATCAGTTGTCGAATTGACCATATGTAGAAACTAAGTATTCAGTTGTTTATTATGAAATTATTGGAATATTTAGATGAACACCGTATGGGAACGACACAGGGTAATGATACTACTGAAGCGGACGATTGATATTACTAAAGCATGAGTGAAGGTAAAAAAACGCACTTTCTTAATATTTGTGACTAGAAGCGTGTTTGATGGTCGATGTGACAAAATTAGAGTTTAAAACAGTCGTTAGAGTTAAGCAAGTAAATAGAAATTAAGAGATAAGACATGTGCCTAGTACCAGCAAAATGATCCACCGTGACGTTTTTTCTTCAAAAGCAAACGATTTTAGGCGTATTATGTTATAAAAAAAACACACCCTTTAGTTCAATAATTTCACCCTTCGACACTAACGTCTCAACAGCAGGTAATGTAACTTAAATAAGGAAAAGTGTACGGCGACTTCACAAGTGGCCGTATTCTTGCATTATTTTGTTTCCTGATATACGTCTTCTTGTGTGCTATTAACTATTAAATATTTTAAATTAGATGAATATCATGGTGGATTTGTACGATGGAATGAAACTACAAAAGGCATTTTGCACTTTATTATGTATATCCATCTTGTCAATGATCTGAAGAAAGGTCCATGAATAAGAATTAATGCCCGTTTCAGAACATTTTATTGGTATTACAGCTTCATGATTTTCCTCTCGACTTTTATCTTTTAATATAAGCATTAAGTATTTTGATTTATATTTAAAGGAGTTGTTGAAACGATGAAAATACATTTTGGATTTGAGAATGCATGCCCAATTTCTGCATGAAATATAGAATGTTTTTCCAGAAATTATCATGTATGCGATTCCCACCCCGAATCCAATGAATCCGCCTATGGAATTTTCTCAGCAAGTAAATATTTAAATCCTTGTAGTATTGCGTCATTGAGTAATGTGTTCCTTTGCTTATGTTTTAGCTTGTGTACGACACCATCTCAAAAATAAATTCGGTTCAGTCTTTTGTGCAACTGTTCATCTTATCGAGTAAATTACACACATTCATCCACACATATAATTGGAAACAACAAACTTTGATCACCGAGATGCTTAAACGGTTATGTCAAATCTTTACAATTAAGTTTTAGTTTCATAGGGTGCATAGTCTTCAATTACATCTATATCCTGATTTGACCTGAGTTGACATGTTCAAATCGGCGGGTGTCTTATTAGAAGCAGGAGATGCTTACTCTACATGTGCACCTGATCTCACCCATGTTTTTTTTTATTGGGTCCGTATTGTTCATTTTTGTATATATATTTGTGTCTTCATTTTTTCATTTCTATGCAGTGCTCATGTTATGTCTTTGTTTCTTTGTTTTTCCGATGTTGCCATTGTCCTTGGATTGTTCCTATTAGACTGTCTTCCTTGTTTTTTAAACTCATTTTATCAATATAGGGCAATTTGGTATTTATGTCTTCTTCAGAATTTTCTAGTTTTAAGTAAATCGATGTTCATTGTACATGTATTTCTAATTTTTATATGATAATGATTTTATGTGTTGGCTTATGAAACCAATAAAGGCCACAGTTGAAAAAATCCTAGATTCTCAACTTCTCCAGTCCGAATTAAAAAAAAATATGATTGTTTAACCATTTTGGGCCATTGTCTGTAAATTAACATTTTTCACTATGTTTGTTAGAAATAAAAAATAGAATTCCTCTGTTGATCTTAAATTTTCAGAAGGAAATTAAGTGTCTGATATCTATGAATAGCAAAAATCAAGTAATTGTTAGGTCTGAAGTGCAGTTTTAAGGTACACACATAATAATAACGCTTACTTTTTCAAATGCATTTATTATGTTAGGATTTGGATGATTTAAGTCAGCTGTCCATATCACATTCTTGTGATATCTCGGTGCCATTTTTTTCATATTGTATTGAATTTTTTATTGATGGATGTATATTGAAAATCTTATCAAAGACAGATATATGTCAAAGGCCAAAAAGCAATTGTGAAGTTGTTTGGTTACATTGAATATGCAACTGTCCAAATCTGTTTAGATGTTTTTATTTTTAATTGCTTTTTGAACGTGCTCTTATTCTGATCAAAATTATATTTTATTTGTGTTTCAGATTTTCACATAAAACTTACAGAATTTATAAAATGATTCACAGAACTTGCTTAAAAAAAGAACAAACGTCAAAAAAAAATAAATAAATAAATAAATAAAAAATCAAAAAATCAAAAAATAAATATTATAAAGCTTGCGTCCACCTAAAACAGAAATACAGTGTGTTTTTATCCATGCGCTCATATCTGAAAATTTTATAATGTTTTTCTTTTGATTAAATTTTGTGAAATCTCTTCAACAGCTATGAATTCTGAAGTTTTATTCTGATTCCGTCTGAAATTTATTTTGAATATCATAAATACTTCTGCAGCCAGTACTTCGACGTTAGCCCGAAAACCGATTTTATTTTAAAACTTGCAATATTTGCAAAAACTTTGTTCAAAACTAAGAAGTATCTCCCTCTCGCATGGCTTTTTTTTTTAAATAATAGCTGATTTTGGCTTTCCGATTTAGATCCTATTGGCAATTTGTTACACATATTTCGGTTTATGGATTTCCAAATGTTTTGATTTTATCTGTACTAAAGAGACATAAGTTGTCGAAATGCGCATACTGTAATTTTCGCGGTGTACTAATTTCCGCTATTTTCGCGGTTGACAAAATACCGCGAAAATAAGTACCCGCGAATATCTCATTAAACAATCAGGAGGTAATAATATATTGCTTTAAACCGCGAAAATTGATACCCACGAACTTGTCCCAGTTCAAGAAACCGCGAAAATTAATACGTTTACAGTATATATGCAGAAAGTAAATTCACAGTAACTTCGGTATTTTGTCACTGTTTATTCACACAGTTATGTAAGTAATTTTGTGCAAAACCCACATCACAGCTTTTATTTTCTTGCAACCACTTAGAGCTAGTTAAGCTAATTCTAGGAGTTCTAGGAGGGGTATAAAGAAATTAAGTGAAATAATTTACTGTTCTTTTTAAAGAAAAAGGGGACTGGACTCCTCTGTTAAAATAGTTATTACTCTTTGATCATTTAATTTTTTTTTACTTTTTATATAAGAGATAAACCAGAAATCAAAATTTTGTTTATAAAAAGGTTTTGAATTAGATTTTCACAGAGCATAAATGTTCTTGCAATACACCCAAAAAGTTTTTATTTTCATATTTTTTTATTTTATATCCGAAAGGATATGGAGTAAATGAACATGAAACCATAACACATATGTTAACTCCAACTGCAATAATTTTAATGAGCTGTATGGCCATTTCAGAAATTAATTTATTTTCATAACTGTTTCTTTGAAAACTAGTGTATCTTTTTGCATTCTCGTTTGTATACAAAGTTGCAAAATATACATTTAACACAAAATTTTATCTATTATTGGCACTTTTAGCAAAACAAACTGCAAGGTTATGAGGAAGCATAGAATCAAACTGCAGGATAACCCTGTACTTCATTCAAATAACATTTTTGAGAACAAATTTCTTAATTGTTTATGCTTTAGAGATTTGGTCATCAATTATTGTTTAACAAGACTTTATGATTTAGTGTTTTGAACCTTGAATTTGATGCAAATACGCTGAACAAAAGAATGAATAAACATGAAGAGTTCTTACTAGAAGGTAGCAGCTCTTTTAAAAAATGCAAAATTGTTTATGCCATATGCATAGAGATAAGGGATACATTTAGTCACCAGTTAATACTAATTCTAATATGACGGCCCTCAGTCGCTTTGTATCCAGATCCGTGGTAAAAATAATATTTACTTAAAGGTAACGTCATATTTTTAATAACGTCATAGATAGTTTTACTTCAATTTTTGCAACGTCACAGACAAATAAGGGTAGGGTCCCCAGAAAAAAAATCCAAAGTTCCATATTAATTAAATGTCTACTCTACTCTACTCTACTCTTCGAAATGAAATGAAATATAATACGCTATGAAAATGCACAAACCATTTCCGAAACTTAGAAGTTTTTGTGTGTCATTCAAAAGAAATGTTGGATGAGTTGACGTTCTTTTTGTCAATCGATAATTCCAAAAACTCAGCTGAGCGGAATAAGCTCCAAGGATCTTCTTAATAAAGAAAATACTAGTCGTGTAAAAAATTCATATATAAAGTCTAATAACAGCAACAAACTTGGAAATCTTATATTTTCCTTAGGATAACCATGTAATGGTTATGCAGGTCTTGAAAAGTAATTTATTAGTGTCTAAAGCCAATGACCAATAACTAAATACCGAAGTTACTGTGAATTTACTTTCTGCATATGCGCATTTCGACAACTTATGTCTCATCAGTGCAGATAAAATCTAAACATTTGGAAGACCAGAAACTCAAAGATGTTTAAAAACTGATAGAGAACAAATAACCAATATGATCTAAATGTAAAGCCAAAATCAGCTAAGGACAGAGCTTTGCGTGAGGGAGATACTCCTTAGTTTTAAACAAAATTTACAAAAAATTAGATATTGTAAGGTTCCAAATATAATCGGTTTTCGGGTCAGCACCGAAGTACTGACTACTGGGCTGGTGAGTACCCTCGGGGACTAACAGTCCACCAGCAGTGGCATCGACCCAGTGGTAACAAATAACTAAATACCGAAGTTACTGTGAATTTACTTTCTGCATATGCTGAGTTTCAGGATGTAATATTACGTATCGAGATCAGTTTTCCACTGAGGAATTTGACCATTACAATTTGAGTGACATGCAAAACTGCATTTCATTTTTAATGTTGCAGATAGGCCTATTTCGATGTTTTCCATCTCGTCAGTGCAACTGGAATCCAAACAATGGAAAACCGCTGCCGAAATATACTCCCTCTCGAAAGTATGTACAAGACTGTAAATGGTAGTAAATTTCCTGCTCCGGGCAAAACCATAAAATAGGTAGGGTTCCTGGAAAAAATATCCAAAGTTCCATAATAATTTTGTCGTTTTATGTACATTACATCTTATAACACGGAAACGAAAATCTAAAAACATGTACATATATGGAAATAAACACTGGATTGCCGGAAATTTGGATATTCATAATGCATGATTTAATCTAAAAAAATGGGTAGAGGCAGGAAATTAAGCCTTCTTCGGTAAAATAGAAACGATTTTGATAAAAAATGAAATGATTACTATGGAAAAGCCGTAAATAAGTATATTTGTTTCTTAGCATATTATCCAATTGTCCAAGGTTTTTCGCATCTCGTTCATTTATTCCATGAGGCTCAAGAGTTTTGAGTTGATGTATCCAGAACCGTTCTCGTATTTGTCTTTCTTTGTCGGTCCATGATTGATTGACCTAAATAATTTGGAATTTCACTGTCTCAAATGAATGGCCTGTTGATCCTAAGATGACTGGTTAGTGGGGCATTTCGATTTTTAGTATTAAAAACAGCGGTGATTGTTCCATCTTAAACTGAAGGGTGTTGATGTTTCCCCTTCTTCGCTAGCCAAGGGTTACGATCCGCTCCTCTGCTCTTCATGAATATGAGATGGGCAGTCGTAACCCTTGGCTAGCGAAGATGACGTTTCCCCAAAGTACTGCATTTTGCACTGTTCACATGTCAAGATGTAAATGCAGTTTGAAGACTTGCAGTTGGAATTTGCATAGACTGTGTATTCTTCCTTGGTCACTTCGCTCTAAATTTAGACTCAGTAATTGCTGATTTGCAACACTTACAATTGCTGCGTCCACAATGTTTAAACCCACCTGGAATCGTCTGGGGTACTTTTTTGATTTTGGATTTTACAAGAATGTCACGTAAACTCTTTGGTCGCCGGAATGCCATCACTGGTGGTTCTGGAAATATTTTGTTCAAATTTTGATCGTTTTCAATCAGCCCCAAATGTTTTTTTATGATTGATGACAATTTCCTAAAATCAGGATGGTAGGTTGTGACCAATGGAATTCTGAGATTGGTGGATTTCTTTTCTTTGTAATCTAAAAGTGAGTTAATTGGAATTGTATTTACTTTGTCGAAGGCTTTGGTAATCACGCCGTCGTCACAACCACGACTGAGAAGATGTTTACGGAGCTCTCCGAGTCGATGTTTCTGTAGATTTTCAGTGGAACAAATTTTCTTAATTGCCTGGCTATACGGTATGCTGCGAGTGCAGTGTCTAGGGTGGCAGCTTCTTGGAGAGAGGTACAAATGTTTGTTTGTTGTCTTAGTATGAAGGTGAGTTGTCCTGGTACCATCTTTAATTGAAGTGGTAGTATTAAGAAATGAGATTTATGTAGATGATGATTCGTGCGTGAATTTGATAGAATGATGGAAATTATCACAGAATTCAATAAATTCACGGAGACGTTCGTCTGTATCAATCCACTTCATATCAATGTCATCAATGAAGCGGTACCACGACAATGGTTTATATGGAGCAGCAACGTACAAATGTATTTGGTGGTAACGGGTTAAGAGATTGCATTTTTTCATATCATCTGTTGTATCCTGTAAGTGAGATGGTAATGATGATACAAATGATCTTAAATGGAAGTCTACAAACGCAGAATTTTTTCGGTTTGGTGTCCATTTGTTGAAATAATAGGTCGTTCAGGTACTCCTTCTTTATAAAGTTTAGGTAGAAAATATAATCTACTTGTAGTGAAGTCATTTTTAGGAAAAAAAACACTTTGTGTCGGTTTTGTCGTATTTCAACCTCAGGTATCAGTGAAGAGAATAGCAAATCTGCCTTGTATCTACTGGGTACCTAAATTACATAAATGCCCTTACAAACAGAGATACATCGCTGGGTCTGCCAAACATGCACAACAAAGCCACTTTCTAAGCTCCAAACTTCATAACTAACTGCAGTCAAAGATGACCTAAAATTATACTCAACAAATGGAGTGAATCAGATGTGGATTCCCAAAAACTAAAAGACTTGTTAGAATATCTATCTTCAACTGAACTTAACCACTCCAACAGTGTCAAAACATTTGATTTATCAACACTCTATACTATTCTCCCACACAATAAGCTAAAGTCAGTACTCCAGGATTTAATACATCAGTATTTCTGTGCTTAAAAGGATGAAAGAAGATATTCAGATTCATTTTTAGTGATCACAGGCATTTGTTTCTATCAATTGGAAGGTCTTGTGACAACGTAGATAGCGATTTGTTTCTATCAATGGGAAGGTCGTGTGACAACGTATTTGTTTCTATCAATGGGAAGGTCGTGTGACAACGTATATAGCGATTTGTTTCTATCAATGGGAAGGTCGTGTGACAACGTATATTACACGACCTTCCCATTGATAGAACAAATCGCAATATACGTTGTCACACGACCTTCCCATTGATAGAAACAAATGTCTGTGTTAGTGATAGGTAAAGATTGGGACCTATTTTGTTAAACATCACACTGATTCTCTCGCTATATACGTTGTCACACGACCTGCCAATTGATAGAAACAAATGCCTTTGTTAGTGATAGGTAAAGATTGGGACCTATTTTGTTAAATATCACACCGATTCACAGAAAAAGTATACAGGAAGGATGTCATCGCAATGCTAGACTTATTGATTGATAACAAATTTCTAGAATTTGGAGAACAAGTTTTCCAGCAGACAATAGGAATACCTAAGGGGATCGTCTGCCACTTTCAGTAGATTGGTTTCTTTATTCGTATGAATCCAGGTTCATACAAGGGCTAGTTCAGAAAAAAGACAACAAGCTAGCTAAGTCCTTTAAGTTGAGCGTTATATAGATGTATCTTCATTTAAGAATAACTTTCATATTATATACCCAAAATGAACTCGAAATTAAAGAGACCACTGATAGACCATCATCAGCATCATACCCTATACATCTATATTGACAACTCTGGAAGTCTAAAAACAAAACTTTACGACAAGCGTGATGATTTCGTCTTTACAATAGTGAACTCCCTTTTTTGAGCACCAATATTCCCACCTCTCCAGCATATGGCATGTACATTTCACAACTCTTTCGCTATTGCCGTGCCTGTAAGTTGTACAACGATTTTGTCAACAGAGCGAAATTACTGTCTCAAAAGATATGTTCAGTCACTGTTGCAATTGTCACTACAGAAGTTTTACGGTCATCACCACGATTTGACTGTCTGTTACAATGTTTGTTTCACAAATGAGAATAGATATCTTTTGGTAGATTCAGAGTTTATTACGGGACTGACTAACACCAACTGTGACAAAACTGGACTTTTCACTGGCTGTGTGACGGATGCCACGCGTGGAGCAGATCATGCTTACCCTTCCGGAGCACCTGATGATACCTCAGTTTTTATAGGGGTTTACACTGCTAGTGCTTTAGTTTTGTGGCGTTATTGTTCATTTTTATTTCTTTTGTCTTTGTCATACTGTCTTAATTCGTGTTGGGTGTGAATTGCCGTGATTTTTTATTTATAATTTCAGAATTCCGCCATTCCTCATTCTTGCTTCGATATTCGTTTGTCGATGTATTAGCTTTCAACACATTGATCATTTCTTCTAATGTAACAGTAACAGATTTAACCAAGCTTCATATGAATGATGTATGGAAATTCCTTTACAAAAGATTACTCTCATGTCATTCTGATTAGTTTAAAACATGACTGCCGGTGCCGAACATAGTAAACATTGGGCCTTATAGGAAAAACATCATTTTCATCTGCTATGGAACTATCATGGCAAATTTGACCAAACTGTACTGGTATAATTTATGGAAGGTCTTTTACCAAGTATTCATTTGGGATCAAAAAAAAAAAAAAAAAGAGAAAGAAACTTTGACACACATGGTCACCACATACTAGTACTAGTATATAGTTTACTGTAAACATGTTTTATTAAATTATTCATTGCATACAATACATATATAATAATACACATAATCAAACTTTTCAGTGAACCATTTAAAGGATTCGGAAACAAGTTATTAAAACTTATATTAATCCATTCCCTATAAATAGTTAACATTGGACCCTATGGAAAAATTATATTTTGATCATATCCTCTGAAACCACTATAGCTAATTCAACCAAACTAGTCAGGAATGGGTATGCAGGATCTTTTACAAAGAAAAAAATATCATTCGTTCTAATGCAATGAAAACGTGATTGCAAGCGTGGAACATATTTCAACAATAGACCAAATGGGAAAACATTATTTTCATTGGCTGATCAAAAACTATTGAAGTAAATATTATTAGCTGCTCTGTGGGAACTATTGAAGTACACTCGACCAAGCTCTAGTGCAATGATGTATGGATGGATGGTTATTTGCAATGATTGCTCATGTTCCGTCCTGATAAAACTACATGGCTGACAATTTTGAACATAGTTCGTTTTTACCATTTTGAAAAATATGGTGATAAAGGTAGCTAATTTTTCTTCCAATATATAGCTAGCTACATTAGAAAAAAAGAAATGCTAGATAATTTTTGTAGGCATCGTACAGATACAGTGAGGATACATGTTCACTCTCTATAAGCCTAGCCCTAGTTTCAATATCATCCAGAGTCCCCCCAGAACAATCTTTTTACTTCCTGAATCATGCATTTCTCAATATTAAAAGGGTATAGAAATGTGTGAATTGGCCATGGGAGACTGACCGAGCAGACCCAATGCCATCCCTCATGTTCGATGATGTCTTGTATCCTTATCGATTCATTACTCATATTTTAATGCCTCTAGATGTATCCTATCCATTTGTCTTATTTTGACAAATAAAATATGCTTTACATTAAGAGACAAATGAAATCTTTAAGGGACCGACCATTTAACCTGAAAAGTGGGGGGGGGGGGGCTATGTTTTTTTTCGAAAAAAAAATATTCTGAATCTGATTTTATGTGAAAAAAATATTTTTGCTGCAAAAATGATGAGAAAAAAATATTCTGAATAATGCTTATTAAAAAAAAATGTTTATACTAGTTAAAAAAAAAAAAATTTCTGTCCAGAAAAAAACCCATACCACCCTTAAAGTTAAATGGTCGGCCCAAAGCCACTAGAACGGCATTTTAAGTGGGACTTTTAAAAGTATATAATAAAATATGCTTTAGGTTTTTCTTGATAAATGCAAAATGTCTTCAAATCTAACTTCAGTCCTTTTATAAAAGATAAACTACTTTAGGCATTATAAAATCACTTAAACTTTGCCTAATTTCAGAAAATGCCTGTAACAGCATTTGAAAAAGAAATTAGGGACTTAAAAGCTTCAATACATTAATAGCTACTTTTGTTGGTTGTTTCCCCTTTTAGAGAAACGGCGTAATCAGTACATTGCTTGGTTGTTTATCCTTTTAGAGAAACGAGGCCAAATTCTAGCACCGTATGAGGACCGTGCTGACAGGTCAGATGTGGATTGTTTTTTATTAGCTCACCTGGCCTAAAAGGCCAAGTGAGCTTTTGCCATCACTTTGCGTCCGTCGTCCGTCCGTCCGTCGTCCGTCCGTCCGTCAACAATGTCAAAAATCTTCTCCTCTGAAACTGCTGGGCGAATTGTAACCAAACTTGGCCTGAATCATCACCAGGGTATGCAGTTTGAAAATTGTGTTCGATTAGTCCGAGGATCAAACAACATGGCTGCTGTTACTAAAAATAGAACATAGGGGTAAATTGCTGTATTTTTCAAATAACTCGAAAACCGTTACAGATATCAAAAATCTGACACTAGTAAAAATGATCAGCATGGCAAGATCTACCCGCCCTGCAATTTTGAAGAAAATCTGAAAACCCGTCTTGGAGTTATTGCCCTTTTTCCGTAAAATTTTCAAAATTTAAATTTATTTTATTTTTTATTTGAAAAACTATAACAGATAGAGGGCAACTTTAATTGCAAAAATGTTCAGCATATCAAGATCTATCCACCCTGAAATTTTGAAGAAAATCCATAAACCCTTGTAGGAGTTATTGCCCTTTTTCACCGAATTTTTAAAATTTTCGTATTTTTCATCTTTTATTTCCAAAACTATAGAAGATGAAGGTTAAGTGTAAATTGATGAAATGTTTGCCATGCTGTAGCGACTTCAAAAACTGATGTTGAAATTGTTCCTTGATCGCCATTTTCAAAATGGCCGCCAAAAAAGGCGGGAAAATTCAACATTGTCCGATTTCAAGGAAATTTGGTTTCCAAATAGACATTGATGTTGCGACTTCAAAAC
>MJUU01005180.1:49767-71718 GCA_002080025.1 Modiolus philippinarum
TCTGAACTTGCATTTTCAGGAAGACATGCTGAACAATCAGTATGGGTAATTTCACAGAGATATAATTCTGTGTTAAAAGATTTAAGAGAACAAACAAGATGGTTATGTATGTTCTACACAAAAGACAGAGACAGTTTTGATAATTGCCTAAGAGAAAATGATGTTATTCCTACTTTGGAAAAAAGGCAAAGAATAAAAGAACTTAAAAAAAGAAACATCGTAAATTAATATTAAAGACAGACCAACCTACTGATTATTGGGTAATTGATTAAGCAATTATTAAGTAATGCTTAAGTAATGCATAAGAAATGCTTAAGTAATGCTTAAGTTATATAACAAAAAATAGCAATAAAAAAGCAATAATTAAGTAATGTTGAAAAAAATAGCAATAAAAAAGCAATGCTATTAGAAATACTTACAATTATAACAAACACTGCAGTATTATCATTAGTTGGATATGTTGTATTTAATTTTTTTAAATTCAAAAATAAATTATATAAAATGAACGCTGAAGAATTATTAAGAGATAATATTATTGAAAACATAGATATTGATGACGAACAAGAAAAAAAACGTGAAAGATTGTCAGCCGTTGTTGCTGGTTGGGGTAGTAAGCAATATCTGGATAAAGAATTACAATTGTCAGTAATTGATACAATGACACCAGAACAAATATACAAATTATATTGTAAATATGAAGCAAGATTAGGGGCCAGTATGACCAAGACATTAGGAAACTCTTTTATTAATTTATATGTAATGGGTGTATCAAAGTATTTCAACGTTGTTAATCCACCTAAACTAATGCAAGATTTAGAGGAAGATCCTTTTATCATTCACGCTTTAACTAATACATGTTGTGAACTGTATTATAGATATGGAATGTATCTTGCTCCTTTTACTGCAATGTTAACAACAGCATGACATATTGATTTTAAAAAGAAACACGAAAATAGTGACATAAAAAATGACGAGTGAAAATGAAACAAAAGAAGAAATAAATGAAATAAAAGAATCTAAAAAACCTCAACAAAAAAATCCAAAACGAGTAGCAGCTGGTGAGAAAGGTGTAGAAGCAAGAAAGTTAAAAGCTGAATTAAAAAGAAAAGAAGAAGAACAATTAAAAAAAGAAAATATAAAATTAAAACAAGCCGGTGAGCTTCAAATAACAAAAGATGATGAATATCATGATTTGCCAACAAACAAACAAAATTCGAGAGAAGCGAGATACACTCCGAACAAAAATTACATACCATTATGTTTATTAATTGTAGTAAGTGGATTAGGATTATCATATATGTACAAGTCAAACAACCAAAACAATCACCCGTAAAACAAAAACAAATTATTGAGCTAGTGAAAAAAAAAAAGAAATTGACCCGTTTGAATTTAAATAATTTAAAAATTTAATATATAAAAATGGCAACACCAAAAGACGGAAAACAAATTGCAAATATGTTATATCATGCTGGAGTGGAAACATTGTTAACAGTTGGATATGCAGAAATGGGTAGAAAGATATATAAGAGACCAGCACCAAAAGTGGATTTTAATATGAGTGATATTGGAATGTTGTCCATTGATATATTACTTGCAATGGCAACAAAAGATATGTTGGCTAAGCAAGGTATTATACCTGCTGATATTATGAAGTAAATTTCATTTCTTTATAAAATGGCAAGTGCATTAGCAATGATGGTTGGTGGAGAAATAACAAACGCTTTTGCATTTTCGGGGAGTAATTATTTATTTTCACATATGGGTAGTAATGGAAATGAAGAGAAAATAAGACATGATAAAGCAATAGAAAAATTAGAAAAAGCAACAGCAGAATGGAATAAAAGAAGAATTCAAAGATTAGATTTTATTAATGAACAATTAAAAAAAGAAAATCATGCTGTTCAAACCTTTGAAGATGTTGGTCGAGCTATGAGAGAATATTATAATATTACAGGTAAACAATTGGATTTACCTTCAAATTCAGTTTTAGATCTAAAACCAGTATTAAGTGATTTTTATACTCCATCAGAAGATAAGAAAAAAGAGAAATTGCATTTGTTATTGGTGGTATGGCATTAACTGGTTTTGTTGCTTGGAAATTAAAATAATTTAAATAAAATATAAAGATTCAATACCATAAGGTTGAGTATCTATTCCGTTATCTAAAATATATCTTTTATCATCAAATGGAGTCATACTCATTTTATTTATTTCATTAACATACATTTCATGTTTATTAGAGTTTAATGTATACATTTTATTCATTTTAGGTTTATTATTAAATAGATAATCTTTATAATCATTGAATTTAATATCTTTCTTTATCGTAGTTTTTCCAATTCCTTTTAATTTTTTTTCTTCACTTAAAGGGTAACCACTCGCTTCGCTCTCTAAATCTGTAAACGTAAAAGAATATGCTTTACTTCTTAAAAAACTATTTCATTCATAATTTTCGAATTAAGTTCATCTTTAAATTTGCCAATTACTTTTTATATTTTTTCTGAATATAAATGGTGATCTTTAGGATAATCTGATGTATCTAATTCATCTATTATTTTTTCCATATCTTCATAAATATCTTTAGTTACAACCTTTATAATCAATGCATCAGTATCGCTCGCAACTAATTCATTCTTTTCCCATAATTTATTAATAATATTATAATAAAAGTTATACATTAATTGTTTCGAGTAATCTAATATAGCCTGTCCTAAATAAGTAGGTTTATTAAATTTAACAGAAGTAACATTATTTTCGATTGCAACAAAGTTATCAACAAATATTATTGAGTCTTTAAAATTTGGTTTGTTTATATATATTTTTTTACTTCTTTCCTATTAATAGATAATATAATTTCATTTCTTCCTCTGATATTTTCTAATGTCTTTCCATAGAAACTGTTGTTCATCAGTTTCCAAAGATCTTTTTCAAAAGCAGATTTTGCTTTCGTTCTTTGTTCAGTATTAAAATTAATATACTTTGCTAACCAATTTGATTCTTTAAAAGAAATAGTTCTATATACTTTTGTCACTTTTAAACCAAGTTTAATATATTCATGTAGAATACTATGATGAATAATATATTTATTTTTATTATTTAGTGTTAAGAATAATTTTTCTTCTTTACCTAATGGTTTATCTCCTAATATTTTTTTTGATAAGAAGATAATTTTTCTTCATTTATTTTCATCTTTTCAGGTGCTAAAGGATATTTATATGTTTTCTTTTTACATTCATCTGTATATTCTAAGTCACATTCTACTAAACATCCTCTTCCTTTTGGAATATTTTTATAGTACTCAGGATCTTTTTCCCATTTAAAATCTTTAGTTGGTAATTTTTGTGACATTGCCCAACCATATAAATTATTTGCATCAAGATATAGTAAATATTTTTCTAATAAGAAATCATTTAAGTTTCCTCCATTCTTTAATATTTCTAAACATTCTTTCATTTCATTTTTATCTAATATTCTATTTCCATTATCATGATGGTTAGGAGTATATTTATTAAATGCTTTTACGTGTCTTGGGCCTAAAACACCAGAAAAACCACCTCTTATACCTTTTTCAAACATTAATAACATATCAGGATCTGTTAATAATTCTAGTTTTATTTTTGTATATTTTAAGCCACATTGCCATGTTAAACCAGGAGCAGAATAACAATAACAGGGGTCTATTTTATGATATTTTATAAAGAATTTTTCAAACGCATCGGCTAATATAAGAACATCTGTTTTAAGATATAAATTATGATAATCTAATAAACTTTTACAATTATAATGTTCCCAGACTTTCTGTGCATGTTCATACTCTTTTTCTGTAATTGTTTTTTGGGTTAATTTTGAATAAAATTCTTAAATATCTGGCAATTTCTTATCTTTCAATTTTTCTATAGAATCTACATAATCCTTTTTGTTTTAATAGAGAGATATTTCCATCAAACTCTTTTTCTAAAATAGGAAATTCATCCATTGATTTAGCAATATCTGATAAGCCTTTTAACGTAAATCTATATGAATCTAGGAATCTTAATTTTTTATAATATGAACCGTATTCTATTGAAATATATTCTTCTGAGTTTTTCGAAAGAAGTTTTACTTTATTATATTTATCTTCATATTTAATCAATTCTTCAATAATAAAATGGAAGTCATAATTTGACCCATTATGAAAAAATACGGGTATTAATTTCGTTGCTTTACCTTCTTTTGTGTTACACGATTGACAAGATGCTCCTCTATATTTACCTGAAAGATGATTATGTTCTCTTACTTTATTAATATATTTTTCACTTTGTCTTTCACAATTATTACAATAGAAGTCGTCATATTCAAATTCCTCATCACAATATGGACAACACGTTCTTTCTTCAAATTCTTTTTCACAAATATAACAATCAGTTGCTTCTTGAAATTCATCTTCTTCATACTTATTTAATATTGGTTCTTTCTTCTCATTAAGGTAGATCTTAAAGTTTATTTCTTTAAATATCTTTATTACTTTTTCAACATATTTTTCTGCTGCATCATCACCAACATAAGAAAAGTATTGTGATTTAAATATTTCTGGATAATCCGGATGAACGTAAATACCATAACTATTAGCTTTTTGTTTTAGTATTGGATTTGTATACGATTTATCTGGATTTGGTTGAGTTGTAGATATTGGAATATTATCTCATTCTAAATCAGAATAGATAACAAATGGTAGTTTATTTTTAAAATCATGATTTTGAAATTTAAGAATATTTTTTCCTGGTTCAGGCATTATAATTTTACAACATTCATTATTATAACATATTTGTTTATGTTTTATTAGTGTTTCTTCTCTTCGAAATTCTTGCATACAATTTCTGCATGTAAATAATTTATGATTATTCTTATCACACTTGAAACTATCTAAATCTTTAATTAAACAATAATGGGTATTTTCGTTACTTTCAATGTATAAGAGATCAACTACATTTTTGCTTTCTAAGTTTGAACGATGAACCGGATATAAAGATTCTTTATTTGTTTGGTCATTTAACTCAAATACATTTATAATGAAATCATTTTGTTTTTCTACTTTTGGGATATCTTTTATTGCTACAGGATATTCAATTCCTTTCATGCTAATTTTATTTTCATATGCTTTATATTTAGATACTCTTTGTTTGTCTTTATTAGCTGGATATAACTTTGCTAATATAGACCATAAGAAACATTTGTTGTCATTTTTATTTTGAACATTGATAATGTTAACTGATTTGAATTGAAGAGGAATATAAGATGAAGCTTTTTGATAATCATATTTATATTCTTTTAATATTTCTAAAAACAAAACCAGATCCTCTTTCTTGAAATTCATCTATCCAAGCTTCAAATTTATCTTTTAAACTTTTATAGAATTTAGATATATTATTTTGTGTTAGGATAACTTCAACAGGATGAGAGTAANATCCAAGCTTTAAATTTATGTATTAAAGTTTTATAAAATTTTGATATATTGTTTTGTGTTAGGATAACTTCAACAGGATGAGAATAATGACTTTCTATTATATCAAATGACATAGGCGTTGAAAATTCACTTGTTATTATTATTTTTATTTTCAAAGGAAATTGATTAATTACTATCTTATCTTTTAATAAGTTTATATACTTAGTTATATCAGATTCTTCTATATCTTCAACATCAATTTCAGTAATAAGATCTTTAAATGATTAAGTAACTTTGGATTTTTTAGGACTCATTTTGTAAGGTTAAATTTTAATTATATTGTTTTCTTTGATATAAAGTCCAGTAAGTAGGATTTCTCAGTATAAATTCTTGATAGGATTGTTTATATTTTTCTTTATTATTTTGATAATGTAATCTTTGTTTCGGTTTATTACATTCTTTACAGGAGGCAGATTTAACACCCATTGGTTTTGTTGTATTCTTATCATATTCATATAAATATTTATATTCATAACATTTTGTACAGATTTTTTTGTCATTTTCTAAAAAAGAATTTTTATTTATTTAAAAACGGTGCTTACAAATCTAACAAATAAATTAGCAGATGAATTACATCGTAGAGTTGTAAGAGTTTTTCCTAAAAGACGTGTTTATGTTCATTCTGTTGATCAAACATGGGCAGTTGATTTGATAGATATGCAAAAATATTCAAAACAAAATAAACATTATAAATATTTATTAGCAGTTATAGATGTATTAAGTAAATATGGTTGGTTAGTTCCATTAAAAAATAAAACAGGAGTAACAGTAAGTGAAGCATTTAAAACATTATTTAAAGAAAGAAAACCCATATATATATATGGTCGGACAAAGGGTCTGAGTTTTACAATCAACAAGTAAAAGAATTATTAAAAGATAATAACATAAAGTTATATTCAACTGAGAATGAAGAAAAATCTAGTGTAGTGGAACGCTGGATAGGAACAATGAAACAACATATGTTTAAATATGTTTAAATATTTTACTACAACTGGAACATTTAAATATTATGATATTTTAGATCAATTAGTTAAAAATTATAATAATACGGTACATTTTTCAATTAAAATGACACCCGTTGAAGCAAGTAAATTAAAAAAAATGAATTAACAGTGTATACAAAATTATATCCAGAAAAAGTAGAAAAGATTAGCGAGCGAAGCAAGTGGTTACCCTTAAAAAAACCTAAATTCAAAGTAGGAGATAGAGTAAGAATAACAAAAAAGAAAGGTCAATTTGAAAAGGGTTATACAACTCGATGGACAAAAGAAATATTTGTAGTTGAAAAAGTTTTAAACACAACCCTATTACTTATAAAATAAGGGATTTAAAAGGTGAAGAAATTATAGGTTCTTTTTATAGTCAAGAATTACAGATGACTAAGTTTTATATTTTTTTATCACATCCATCAAATTTCTTTTATTTACTGAATTCCTGGCTTTTCATTTTTCTCTTTTTTAGACCCGCCAGAAATTCTTTTATTCGCTGAACTCCCGGATTTTTATTTTCATTCACTCTCTCACTCCCAGACTTTCTTTTTCGCTGAACTCCCAGATTTTATTTTTCTTTCTTGATTCGCTGACCTCCCGACTTTTATCTATTCGCTGAACTCCCGGATTTTTTTGGAGGGGGGGTGCTAAAACTCTTTTTTTGTGCCAGAACTTCCGGCTAATTTTTTTTTTTTTGAGGGTCAAAAAAATATAGGTTTTTTTGTGCTGTTTTTGCGTTTTTTTTTTTGGTTTTTTTGACAAAATTTTTGTCTTTTTTAGGTCTTTTGAGGGTTTTTTAGGGGTCAAAATTTTTAGTAGTATATGAAATGGGGTTGCGCTAGACTAGCCAATTTCATATACTACTTTCGTCGACCGCCATTTTTAAAATGGCCGCCAAAAAGGCAGGAAAATTCAACATTGTCCGATTTCAATGAAATTTGATTTCCAAGTAGATATTGATGTTGCGACTTCAAAACCGATGTTGAAAATTGTTTGTTGACTGCCATTAACAAAATGACATCTCGACTTCAAAACTGGTGTCGAAAGTGGTCCTTAGCAAGAACGTTTTTTGTCAAAAAAGCCCCACAAAGAAATATAGTAATACATGGTTAGACTTTTAAAAAACAGTTCAATTTGAGCTACGAAAGTTTGAGAAACTGAAGATCAACTGTATAACTTACAATGTTGCCTTGATTGTGGCAGCTGAAAGCCAGGTGAGCGATACAGGCTCCTGGGAGCCTCTGGTTTATTCATTTATTTATACAATAACTAATCCGAGATTCTGATTATCGCAAAATATTCAACGAATGATTGAATTACAGTGTTTTTCGATCATGAGTTGAATATTTTCGATAATTAGAATCCCGGATTAGTTACTGTTTTTATTATATAGACCTTTTCACATAAAAATAGCTGTTTGATTTAAGATTCATTGCATGAACTACGTTTTCTATGTTAATCCGCTGCGACGTTTACTTAACAACAACGTTGACAACGTCTATTGTGACGTCACTTCCTAGAGTGAAATTATGGAAAATAATTTCACAGTTAATTATCATTTTTCTTTCACTGAGAAATTTCAATCTTTCACCGCAATCTATATAATAATTTCAATTAGATAACGATACAGAGGCGATACACATATGGCCTACTGGTCATAGGATGGTAAAAGGCCGAAAAAAGCTTTGTAAACGATAGATAATTCCTAGCTGCGGAACAGTAGCTCTTTCTGATCTTTTTAATTTTTTTTATTGTTATTAACATATCAATAAAATTCACAAAGCGGACCTATGAGCTGCGGTTCCGCAGCTAACGTTAGGTATTAATGTGATAACTGCTAAGTGTAATTCTTTGTAGAACACAATTTTCTTTACTAAATAGGATTTTTTTATTTCCTTTATTTTCCTTGTTTCTTTTTTCCGACCCTCCTTTGAATGTATATTTGTCCCGGCCCCTGGGTCCCGGCTAAGCACTGAACTAAAGTGTATTTGGAACAAATAATATACATGATATAAACATGGCGTGAAAGAAATATTCTGAAATATTTTGTCCTTCGCTATTATACGATTTTAACTCTTCGTCTGGCAAGCCAAATGGGACAAATATGCCTTATTTATTACTTATTCTAACATGCCTAATAATATGAGTAAACCGGGATGAAAAACAGCAATATTTTTAATTTTGTGTACTTTGCTTATGAAGGAAAAAAGGTTAAGAACGTTTTTAACTAAATCATGCCATTCAGACACGTAAATGTGTTTTGAAAACGTCAGATTGTGTATTGTGACGTCATATACACAGACAACAATGGATGCAGGCAGGGAATACGCCTTCTCTTTTAGGTCGCTTCAGAGTGGAAAATTCTATTTTCTGTCATATTAAAATCGAAATAATTTGTGGCAGGTATATGGTTATTGTCATTTAACCATGGGCTTGGTCTTTATATTCGTAAATGTAACCGTACGGCCTGCAACACATTGGGTTTGTCTCATTTGTGGTAGTGTTGTTACTTGGCAGTATTTATAGTATAACTAATTGACCGTCGTGAATATCAATAAAAATGTCACGAGTGACGAACAACGCAGAAGGATTAAACGAGTTGCGGAACTTTGTTCCGCAACGAGTTTAATCCACTGCGTTGATCGACACGAGTGACATTCTTATTGAAATTCATGATGGTCGATTAGTTATGCTTTTTATTATATATATTTTCTACTCAAAAAACGAGATTTTAGATGCGGATTTAGCCTATTAATTTTTTCATTTCAATACGCCAGTGGTTTACTTGACAACATGAAAGGTAATTTTAAGACGTCACCCGGTGACTAGAAATCCTTTATTTTCACCGGTGACAATATGAAATTTATTTAACCGAGAAAACTCGATAAATCACCGTTTTCTATATAATAAACTCATATTATTACAGTGGACCTCAACATCGTCCAGGACCTAGAGGCAAGACTTTTCTTCAAAAATGACCTAAATATCGTCCTCCTTCAAAAATCATTTGGAAGGACTGCCGTAAAGTCATTGAAAAAGCCGTTATCTCATTCTGTAAAAAGTGGTGTAAAAGAGAAAATTCGGATAAAAAATTATTAGAAGCTTTCATTATCAAATACATGGTTGTTGATATCCGTATAAACCGTTTTGAAAGACAGTATAAGCAGCAGAATACCATTCCTGCGATTTCAAAAATTAAACGCAAGTTAAAAGATTTGGAAAAAGAGTATACATTTGTTCCGGCAGATAAAGTAGCCAATAATGTAGTCGTTGTTTGACGTAAGTAAATACATCGAAGTGCTTCAGATTGAATTTACCAATTTTAAGTACATTCCTAGCTACAACGTCAACACAAATAATTGATGATCATATGATAGCTACAGCTGAACTAAAAGCAATACTAATCATTGAAGCATTCCCACATATGCATTTGTTTTCTAAACTTCACAAAAATCCTTTCAAACTTCGTTTTAATTTCGGCATCAAGAAAATGTTCAACTACACACATTCCTGTTTTATTGACCAGTGCGCTTACTACCTTTTAAGTTAAAAAATCTCGTCACCAATTTCAGCAACAAATGTTATGAATACAGTAGAATTAACTACTTTTGGAGTGTGGCGTGTTTTGTTCCGTTAGCCCCTTCTTACGGTGTCTTCATTTCACAACTTGTTTGATATGCAATGTATGCATTGATGTTTCTTAATTCAACGACCGAAATCTTTTTCTAACTGAAAAAAAAACTTTTGCATCAAGGTTTTAGATATCTTAAATTGATAAAACATTCTCTTGATTTTATTATAGATGCATTGACTTATAAAGGAAATTTGGTTCTACATGTTGGGTCTTTATACAACAGGACATTTCACATCCAAACTTCTATGGGAATATCATTTAGAAAGCCCATTAATTCAAAAATTGTCTTTCCAAACTTTGATCCGTTGAACAAACTCATTCATAAATTATAAAAATACAACATTGTTGTTAAATCTTTACTTCTGGTTTTTATTGTCAAAACTATTGATCAGCTCCTCAATGCCTTACACTGTAACTAAATTCCAACAATTTTTCATATTGGCAGTTTTGGCATTGTACAATATCATATTCTTCTTTCACCGCTGTGCGCGGTCCCGGCTTATGAATAGGCCCGTAGCATCCTCTGAGCTTGGAGTATGAGTCTTCCTAACAGAGGACCCCGAGGGAACCCCGGGATATAGAAATAGGACCTAGTATCTCCGGCTTGCGGGGTGTGACCCTTCCTAAACGGAGGCTGACCCCGAGGGTCCCGGGATATAGAAATAGGACCCATTCCGTGGTTGTGCGGGATTGATAAATACACAACCCATCTTTCGGATGGGATGTTAACTCAGGTCCACGTGTTGGAAGAAACGCCACGCTTCCTGCACGTTAAAGAATCCTTGTAGCAAGCTCTTTTGGGGTGGTCCGTAGGTGATCGGCTACAAGGCTAAATTCCCCGCCCTTGACGATTTCACCCTACTTTTCCAGTGGCAGTCAGAATTTCCCGTCCCATGGCCCTTTCCATACCCTAAAGTGATTATTTATTAACAAACTTGTTCTCGTCTTGATATAGCTGAAATATTGCTGAGTAGACGTTAAACAATATTCAATCAATCAATCAATATTCTTCTTTCATAATTGATGATGTTGTTATACGAAATCTGTTTAGAAGTATTTTAATTGAAGTTTCATATGTAAGAGGGTTTGATATCATAGACAACGGAAATTACGTTATCTTAGCTAGTTGTCAGTACCTGCGAGCATTTGTCAGGACAGTGCCTGTGTGTATTGTCTTCATATTTTATGTGCTTCATTGTAAGGGTACTCGTCTTAATAAGTTGGACATTTCTTCTAGTTTGTTTTTTACTGTGAGTCTTTTTGTGTATTTATTTTTTAGCTATTCACCACACTTAGAGGTGGGGTTGAATCCAAGAAAACAAGTTTTACCGCACCGCAATTTTTGCGCCTGTCCAAATTCAGGAATATGTTGGGCATTGGCTTGTCCTTGTCTTTTAAAATTTTAGTTTCTTGATATTCGGGTTATAAGATGTTGTTGGTTTCCATTGATTTATTCACTTTTATACTTTTTGGGGCCATTTAGGGCTTACTATATGGTGTGAGGTTCCTCACTGTGTTGCAGACCGTGCGGTGACCCCTAGATGCTTTGTTTTGGGTCGTTTTAACCTGGAGATGCAATGTTATCTCATTGACATTTCCCCCATTTCCTTTCTTTTTCACATCTATTCGTAATTTTTATGGTCACTCTTTTACTTGTTTCTTCAGTTTGGCCAATTTGGTTAAAAAAACAGCACAATGTTACAAATCCATCTCTTCTTGTCAAATTCAGAACGTTTCTTGACTTTTTGACATTTTCACAGGCATTTGCTTCCACAATTTATATGGCCAACTGGAAAATCACAAGGGGACGCCATCTTTAGCCCCCTCTCACTTAAACTAATTTTCAATTCAAAAATGCCCCCTTCTCATTAGAGTGGTCATCTTCGGTGTTGAGCCACTCGGGCAGCCAATGGCTTCCTGTTTCATTTTAAGGAAAGTGTTTAATTATTTGGTGAAATGTCCACTGGTCATTGAATTCGAGTAGTGATGATCTGTCTCAAAGTACCGCACTTTGGATCCCTGTTGAATTGCATAACATTTTTCCACAGTTTTTTTTTCAATTTCGTCTGTCACCCAAGTTACGGTTAGTTCTCGTTGACCATCGGTTTTATTGATTGGATTGCGCACAGGTCTTGCATAACATGCACAATAACTTGTTGATCTTTCTGGGGAGTACTGGCATGTAGAGTTCTTATCGTTGGATCACTTTGCATTTTATCAATCTTTCGTATTATTGAATATCAGTGAAGTTTTTCTGCAGCGATCTCGGGTTTTGTTCATGTAAGGATATAACGACATATCATCGTAAATAATCAAATGTATCAATCATTAGACGTATGCTTCTACAGCGTAAGGGTTTCTATTCTTCCGTCATAAAAAGCATCTGCGGACTCAAGAGGAGTGAACATTTAGGACTGTTGAAGAAAGCATCGTACACTACCATTTTAACAAACCTCTCTGTCAAACTAGCCGAGTTTGTTTACTGTTAACCCGGAGATGGGATGTTGTCTCCTTGACATTTGCCCCATTTCCTCTCTTTTTCATATTCTCATTTACCCAGTATGTAGATATAACCTCGGTCTTCCAAATACCGTTTCTTTTCCATGGTACTTTGATGTAGGTCGCTCATGGTCATATCGTTGACTGGAATAACGGGGGTAGCCCCGTGGTAGCAAACAGTTAAAGCATCCATGCCAGAACTTTCCGTTAAACTCTAAACACATATTTTCCGTTTTTCGTTTACATGATATCCATACTTTTTGTAGGGTTCAATTTGATTTTCACCTCCATTCAGTGCATTTTGGGAATAAACAAGGTACTTGGCTCTGGGCTCAAACACAAGGGCTCTTGGTTCCAACACGAAGGCTCCGGGTTACACTCACAGGGTTCCGGACTCCACTCACTGTGCTCTGAATTCCAAATACATGGGCTCCGGACTCTCGGAGAGCTGTTGAGCCCGTGGTATTACCCCATGCAGTGAATGTTGTACACGGACTCCTTTCGTTTGCGATAGATATTGGATCCCTTGTATTACTTTTATGCTTTTCTGCTGGGCAGTATCTTTGATATGAAATAATACTGATGGTATTTTGCTAAAGAAATTTATGTCTAAAAACATGTACAAGTATATTCTATTGTGATACATTGTTGAAATGAATCAGTTCCTCCCTGTATGTCAGACGAGCTTTTCTCAGAATATCCGCATCGGAGCTACAGTAACTCAATAGTTCGTTTTGAAAATGGAATGGTTGTTGGTAATTCATAGAATGTTTAAGAATCTGCCGGATTTCGTTCAGAATAGTAATCAAACATGTCCAAACCATAGCAAAGTAATTGAACTGTTTTGTAGTGTGCATCAAGCTCCGTGCTGTGCAAGTTGCATCGCAGATGATCACTCAGGATGTCCTGGTGTTACCTCACTGAATAAAGTGGTCCAAGGGGTCAAAGAATCCTCATTTTACTCTGATGTCGAGAAAAATGTAAAAAACACAATATCATTTCTTGAAGAATTGAATAAAAGTGACAATGAAAATTTGGCTGAATTACAGGAACAAAAATCTGTTTTGGCAATTACAGTACAGAAATTACGAGAAGACATAAATGCTCATCTAGATATACTACAGAATGTTTTAATTCAAGAAATTGAAACTGTTGTTTATTCTGAGTCAGACAAAATACAGAAAAGGATTGAAACTATTCATTGCAAGTGGTCTAAATTTTCCACATTTCAAAATGATTTATCCAACATTGTCGAAAATGCTACTGAATTGCAGGCGTATTTTGGACTTAAATACGTAGAAAGAGAGATGGCTTCAGAAGAGAAAGGGATAGAATCAATATCAGCAAATGACAAAATCAAAATTAATTTGGAACTTGCCGATGAAATGAAAAACATTTTGACAACATTTAAATGTTTTGGTAAAATCAAAGTACACAGAGCACCTTCAGATATTTGTATGAGCCTTTAAAATTTCAGTTTCCACAGTTCCACATAGAACAGACTCGTTCTGTGGAAAGCATTCGGTTAAATTTTCTGAAAAGATTCAAAATCACTGAGTCAAATTGTTCAATGTTTGCTTATGCTGTTAATATTTGCAGTTGTTTATTTCTTCCAAACGGACGCATTGTCATGGCTAACAATGACGCAGAAGGTGATCGGGGAGAACTCTATATTTTCAACCTGGACGGTTCTTACGAAAATAAAACTTTTGATTCCTCAATTCCATTTGGTATGGCTCTGCTCGGCAATAATGTAAATTGCTGTGTCATTTTATAAAGAAAATTGCATACGCGTATATGATATTAATAACATGTCGTATAAACGTATGATCGCTGGAAGGAATGGAAGTCATTACGGCTTATGTAATCATGAAAATCAGTTGGTGTCTTCAGAAAGAGGTACTGGTATTACTTTTATGAACTTGTCAGGAAAAGTTGAAAAAGTTCTGCCTGTAGTAAATTTTCGTCAACTAAATTACATTCACGTCACTAGAAACAGGGTATATTAGGGTATATTACACAATTTTTCAAAAGAATGTCCTTTGCTGTTTAAATGAAGATGGCGAACAGCTTTGGATGCGTACATTTAATAAAATGAAGGGACCTCGCAATGTATGCACTGACATTTATGGAAATATTTTTGTCGCTGCATCCGATTCAAACAATGTTTTAGTTATTTCTCCCGATGGAAAGGTTTGCAGGGAACTTTTAGGTGTTGATGATGGTATGATCGAACCGAAAAGTGTTTGTTTTGATGCTTCAAGATTAATGTTACTAGTTGCAAGCAAAAATGGACAAGCCTTTTTGTACAAAATCAAATATAAATGACTAACTTAATGAGTAACTCATTAAATTTTGATTGGGCTCACTTGCATATGACTTGCATGGTGATGGATATCCTTCTCATGGGTTTCTTTACTATCTTATTGTTAGAGGTAGTTCTACGTATATGAACTACCTGGTGTATTTATCAATAATTATATGATAATCAATTATCAATAACCATATTTTCGTCTCGCTCGCGACTAAAAAGTCGCTGAAGCGAGACTTAGGGATAGCATTTTCGGCGGCGGCGTCAACAATTACCAACTATTGTGAATAAACAAGCTTATGTTAGTTGAAGGTCCATAGTATTAGCTTTGCATTTGCATTAGTATTGGTACAACTCAAATCCCTACATAGTTTATGGCCCTGGCCTCTTTGTCACGCATGAACGATCACTTTAAGTTTTTAGTAAGCAGTTTGTACAGCCTATACCAGTATTCCTAAGTACTTGATATTTGACAAGCGGCCAGTTGCGTCTTAGGGAGTACATACCGATTCCGTGTAGATTTTTTGACAAAAGCAAGTCTTCATTTTTGTACAATATACATGGTTTGACCTTTATGTACTGATCCTTTTTTACATGTTTAGAGTACTCAAATTGCTGAACTGGTTTCAGAATTGGAGCAAGTAGACCATTAAAGTGGACAATGGACGTCACAATAATAGAAATTTGTATAAGAGTAGCACTCTTTTTCCCACATGTAAGTATCGCAACCAATATAGGAGGTGATGAAAGTTGATATCTTTAAATTTTATCTTTATATAGGAAGATAAAAAAATTCAACAATCCAATATCATAACTCAGACCACTACATACAACTGCAGCATTGATTTAAGCACACAGTGAACGTTAACCTGTCGCACAAAATAAAAAAATGCGGGGCACAATCATTGAAGTTCACTCTGGGAAATTTTTGGTACCTTTGGAACCAACAATTTGTTATCGTGACAATATTGTGTCTAGTTTTAGCGTTTTCAGAATTTCGTTGTTAAACTTTATTAAACGCAAAATATCGAAGTTATTGTGAATTTAGTTTCTGCATATGCACATTTCGAAAACTTATGTCTCTTCAGTGCAGATCAAAATCAAAACATTTGGAAATCTATAAACTGAAAGGTGTGTTAAACCTGACAGATAACACATTACCAATAGGACCTGAATAGAAAATCCAAAATCAACTTAGGACAGAGCTATTCAAGAAGATACAATCCTTGAGCAAAATTTTCTTAATTTTCAAAAGAGTTATGAATACCGAAGGTAAATGTATATATCATTACAAACATTGCGTCTGTCTTTCTTATCAAAACTTTTAAGGGGAACCTTGTACTAGACTCCACCTTTCCACTGAGTTTAACCCTGTTTTGCAGATGTTCAGCATTGTGTCTTGCTTTGGACATTTTAACATAATGAAATTTTATAGAGAACAATAGGTAATAGTAGCTACATTAACCAGTAGCCAAAAATTGTATAATAATAGGGGGCATATTTCCATATTGTAATCTCAAATATTCAGTAAGTAAGAATCGGCAAAACGTTTCGAGCAAAGGCTCGTTGTCAGTGGAGTAATGAAACGAGTACACATGAAAAATATCTAAAAATAAACATGTTTATACAAGAGTTTGTTCGGAACGTTTGACCCATTCTTATTAACTTGATGTGTGTAACCATTTTTATCAAACCTCCATTCATGGCTTTTTCCATTCAATGGTAATTACACTGTATGTAAGTTTATTTGAACAATTAATCGCAGAATCAGAATTTCCCGTCCCCTGGCCCTTTTCATACCCCAAAGTGATTATTTATTAACAAACTTGTTCTCGTCTTGATATAGCTGAAATATTGCTGAGTAGACGTTAAACAATATTCAATCAATCAATCAATCATACTTGTTATTCTTATCATTATAGCCATGTGAACTTGGCAGTAATATTCCCACATCTCCGGGATATGGCGTCTTCATTTCACAGCTCATTCGTTATTGCTGTGCTTGTAGTTTGTACAGCGCTTTTGTCAACAGAACGAAATTACTGTTTCAAAAACTTATACATCAAGGATATGTTCAATCACTGTTGTAATTGTCAATACCGAAGTTTCACAATCGTCACCACGATCTGACAGACCGTTACAATGTTTCTATTTTACAGCTTTTGGTTGATCCAGAGTTTATTACCTGACTGACTAACATCGACTATGACAAAACTGGACTTTTCTCTGGCCACGCGTGGAGCAGATCATGGTCATCCTTCCGGAGCACCTGATTATACCTTAAGTAGGGGTTCACACTGCTAGTGCTTTCAATTTGTGTCGTTCTTGTTCTTTTTTTATTCGTTTTGTCTTTTTCATGCCGTCTAAATTCGTGTTGGATATGAATTGCCCGGTGATTTTTGATTTTGGATTTTGGAATTCCCATTTTATCATTTTTACTTCGGTATTAGTTTGCCGATGTATCACGATAAATAAGCCAAAATACTAGTTAGTCATTGTTTCCATATAGCTAAAGTAATTATCATAAATATTATTTATGAAATTCAAATTTTTCTATTCTACAGTTAACACTTGTAGACACTTTAAAAAATTCTATTTATCGAAATGAGGTATCGTTAATCATCTAAATAAAAATTATCACAGTATTTCCCGTAATTTAAAGTAAAACATTCTGTTGCTGCCACAATTGTAGTTCCCGTAGTTCCCGTTAGATTGCGTAATTCATCACATAGGAAATTACTCTGTAGCTATCACACTTGTAGTTCCAGTAGTTCCCGTGATATTTTATTATTCATCACAAGGAAAATTACTCTGTAGCTATCACACTTGTAGTTCCCGTCAGATCATGTAACTCATCACATTCAAATGTAACATTGATATTTATGTCATCTCCAGGGACCTCTGCTATAAGATCATACTGCTCTCTAAAATTAGCTTTTGGAACAACATCTCTGTTTTAAAACAAAATGCATACAATAAGTGAGTTAATCATATTGAGGATCTGCAATGCATACAATGATACATCATAAATATAGTTTGCGATAAGATTGTTAAAAATATCACATTGGTACATGTCGATGTCTATGTTACTTTTGGGGAATATTACATGCCATACAGTTTGGTAATCCTTGATAGCCCGAAACTCTTCAATTCAAATACCTGCATAGGTGGGAAATTTTCGCCATATTCGTGAGTTACCTGTATATGTTTGCTATTTACATACTTTTCCAAATCAAATCGCAAAATTTAAAAACCGCGAAAAATAAAAGTTGAACATTAATCTAAATTTCAAAAACAGGTTTGCATGTTTCCCATGTCTTCTCATTTGTTCCAACATTTAAGTTTGAGTCTTTATAGTTATTTTTATTATTTTTATTTCCTCTTAAATATCTTGTATTCTAAAAAATTGTGCCATTGTGAAAAATAAATTATGAAAATGACCACAAACAGAATTACATCTGTAAGTATCGTTTTCCGTGCTTGTAGCTGTCTCACGTCCTTGTTTTGTCTTTCTTTTTCTCTGTTGCCGTTTTTGCCATGTCTTCGGATTTCGATTTTTGTAGTCTTCGCTTCCCTTGTTCCTTCGGTATTATACTGCCGTTGTTTGATCAGTGAATCAATAATGAGACATTGGTTGTCGAAATGCGCATGTGCAGAAAATAAATTAACAGTAACTTCGATATATAGTTATTCACTGGGCCGATGCCTCTGCTGGTGGACTGTTAGTCCCCGAGGGTATTCACCAAATTAGTAGTCAGTTCTTCGGTGCTGATCCGAAAACCGATTTCATTCAAACTTGCTATATCTAAATTTACAAATTTTGTTTAACCGTCATGCATAGTTCTATCCTTAGCTGAATTTTGGCTTTTCTATTTAGATCATTTTGGTTATTTATTCTCCATCAGCTTTTACATGTTTTTCGATTAATGGACTTCCAAATGTTTCGGTATGATATGCACTGATGGGACATGGGTTGTCAAAATGCGCATGTGCAGAAATAAATTAACAGTAACTTCGGTATCTTAATTTTTAAATGCAAAGAATATGTATTCGATAAAGACTGCTTTGCTCAAGATGGGTCTATGAACCTTACTAATACTATTTTGTCTTGCAAACTATTATCTATTCTGCTCTCTAAGTCATACATTGCTTGGAACAGGTGTGTAAGGGACATTTACAAAACAAGGTATTGTAAATACCATACGTTTAAACTAGTGGAGTAGTACCAGTGAAAAAAACCTATTCTCTATTAACTATATTATGCATTGTAAGAAACAATGCCGACATATTTCCATCTTCCACCAAATTACCAGTAGTTATCGTTTTTATCCACAGCCACCGTCAAAGTCCACTATCAACAAGATACCAGAATTTATCATTTATAAATACTGTAAAGGGGATATTTTCGCGTGATTTAAATTTCGCGACTTTGATCCCTTAACCTTTATTCGCGAGGTTTTATTTTCGCAATTCCAACTTACCTAACTTTTTGCGAATATGTGCCAATCTATAGTATTCTGACAGGCGTTGTATTTTTCAGATATTCATGATGCAGTTAGTAAGCGAATTCATCTTGTTTTTTTAATGAATAACGGGGCATTTACGATTTAGATTTCATTTTTTTATCATGGATTTAACCAAAAGTTCTTTGCCTTCTTTACACTCTGAAGCTTGTTCTCCCAACATTCATTTGGGAGCTTCTCATTGTAGCCGTGAAAGTACAATATTGTGATTACCAAACAATATTGAAGCCAAGAGGAATTCTCATAGAAATAATAGCGTTTAAAAGAAATAAAGATCAAAGAGATTATACCAGAAACTATGAGAAACATTCGGAAAGTATCACAAAATCTGTCTTTCAAAGATATATCAGGATTGGGGTGGGGATTTGCGAAAAATCCAAGTCTGGAGATTCAAATTTCCGCTACGCATTGCTGTAAATTGCATTTTTACCGTCAAATCTACGATTGACACCCTAGAACATTAAAATAATGTACTGTTATTGCTTAATTATTTCATGCGTGCTATTACAAATTCAACGACCACGAAAACTATTTAGATTGTACAGTAAGAATCTTGTCCTTTTGCTTTTGTATTATCTATTCAACAATCAAATGAATGATATCGTTTTTATGCCATAAAAGAAAAAACAGAATTGTATGTTAAACATTTTACAAGATGTATCACTAAGAAGTAAACTGTTTTCAATAAAAATGAGATAGTGTCTAGTCTTCTATATTAAGGACTTATTCTATATTAAGGACTTATGCGAGTATGGAGGGGGAAGGCCCTTTATCGGGATTGGGCAGTTTTAGCGCCGGGAAATCGGGATTGCCGTTTTTATCTTCGGGAATTCGGGAAAAAAATTTATCGAGAATCGGGATTTGAATGAATTAAAGATCGGGATTTCGGGATTTTCATCAGTTCTACTTTATCGAGATGACAGTTTCATCAGTAAATAGTGTTTATGTTTTCAGTAATGGTCAGCATTCATTTAATTTGATATCTATAGGCATGATATTTCTTATCTATTTTTTATATTAAACATACACTACCTTAACACATGCATTTGTAATTCTATGGATCCAGAATTAATGATAACTGTCGTAAGATAAAAACTCTGTATTTAAAGAGAAGTAGGCTTTCTGAAAACGAAGCTTTGGGTGTCAATGTGTCAGTCTAGAGCAGCTTAAGCCCTTTGCATACGAAGCCTGACGGTTTGTAGATTTGTATGTCTAACAATCCTGGCTTTGCAGATTTTACCCAAGAGGTCTAGAGTTTGCAGTGTTTTTACACATTGACCATATTGTATTCGATGATTTATCTACATTTTACGGCTAGTTAAACAAACTAGTCAATTTTTCATCAATATTCTGTTAGCACTGAAGGTCAGTGACTCTATCTGTCATAATCATCTTCACTTGTTTTTTTACTTTTAATAAATCTGAAACTTCACAGCGTGTTTTTATATTCATTTCACATCTGAACCTCCTACTTTGGTTGCGTTTTACATTTTTCTCTGTATTTAGTTTTTACACGACTGCAAAAGTTTTGCGGTCATATATCTGGTAGGGCGTTGGCGTCGTCGGCGTCATCGGTACCGGTGTCTGTGGATAGCATAACTTTGCTTCTAGTTGACGGATCATTATTAAATTTTAGAGTGATGTATCTTGGCACACGCGTAAACTCTTATTTCGAGCTGGTGGTCCGCCAGTTTCAGCAAAAATGGCCTAAAGGGAATGAAATTGGTGTTTTCACATATTTGACTGCAGAATCTTAATGATTTATTGGATTTTGATTGGGTTCGTTTCGCTGTGCTCATAAGGAAATTTCAAATCTGGATTTAATATAGCATTTTTTTTTTTATATTTTTGGTCCGATTTTGATGCATTTTTTTTTATTCTTTATGAAAAATTAACATACCGTTCATCTATTAGATTTTTGGTAACTTGTTTCAGTTTTCGCAGCAATGAGAGACAAAACGGGCAAAAATTACAAGTTTGCATATTACCTAAAACCTGTATTTTTCCTCGGATTTTAATGGGATTTTTTTCTTTGGATTCCTCTTGATATCAGCCATCTGTGTAATGTCAACCGATTTGGCGTTGCTCTTACCGTTTCAGAGCTACAAGGGTTCAAAGGACCAACTTATCAATTTTTCTAACGCCGTGCGCGGTCCCGGCTTATGAATAGGCCTGCAGCATCCTCTGAACCTGGAGTATGAGTCTTCCTAACAGAGGCCCGGCACCTGGATCGGTTTTCAGGGGCTCCGGCTACAGAGCTGCCGGGCGCGTCCCCAGGTGGTTGATAGGGGAATGCCCTGTCTATGCGGGGTAGTCAGGTCATAATACGGAAAGCCTGACCGCGAACCATTGTAGCAAAACTGTTTGGAGAAACGCCACGCTCCAAGCAGTATAAAGACCCCTTCTATATTTCTCTAAAGAGAGCAGACGCATTGGGTGTCGTATGGAAGGCTAAATTTCCTGCCCCTACCCATTTCTCCCATTTTCTAGTGGCAATCAAAAGTCGTTACCCC
>MJUU01005180.1:78263-122066 GCA_002080025.1 Modiolus philippinarum
CTACATTTTGTTTACCAACTTTGTCAGGTTATTAGAGACTGAAAGATGAGAGCGGGGGTATTACTAGTGAGCATTTGCTCACAGATCCCTTGTTCTCATAGGGTCCCATGTTAACCTATGTTCTGGGCTGGCGGCCATGCTTTTGAGCGGATCGAAAAAAATTCAATAATCTATGTAAAGGACCTTCAATACATCATTCCTGTAAAGTTTGGTTCAATTTGCTTAGTAGCTTCAGAGGAGATAGCAAATGCATGTATATGCTTTCCCATAGGGTCCCATGTTAAACTATGTTCTGCCTAAGCAGCCACGTTTTTTAGTGTATCGGAAAAAAATCAGTAATCTAAGTAAAGGACCTTCCATACATTATTCTTCTTAAGTTTGGTTCAATTTGCTTAAGTAGTTCACATGGCCTTTTAGGCCAGGTGAGCTAAAAAGGGGCATAACTCCAACAAAAATTTACCAATAAATCCGGTAAGACGATGTACACAACTAGGCATGATGGTCAACAATCCTGTGAAATTTGATTGAAATCTGATGAAAGAGTCCACAAACTTAATTTTGCAAAATTCTAAGTCAAAAAGGGGCATTACTCCATCAAAAATTATCCGACAATCCGGGAGACGATATGCACAACTACGCATGATGGTCAACTATCCTGTGAAGTTTGGTTGAAATCCGATGATGAAAGATGTCTACTGGAGGAGATTTGGCGTCCTCAAACTATGTGACGGATGGACGGACAGACTGAAAGACGCACTGATAGACGGACGAAGGACGGGCTGACGACGACGGAAAAGACAAAAACAATATGTCTCTCCATTGAGAGGGGCAACATAATTAGCATCTGGAAATGAATTTCATTTCAGGAAATGGAACAAGCTTTTAATTGTTGTTTGTCAATTTGACAGTGTAAAAAAATCCGTTTATAGACTTGTTTCCTTGCTACATTCTTCCACGTATTTCTGGAGACTTTGTCTCGTGTGTATTAACTCCATATCCTTTCATTGTTATTTCGCCGAGTGTCAACATGGGACTGCATTAAATTCTTCAATTAACGAATAACTAAATACCGAAGTCACTGTGAAGATTGACGCGAAAAATATTCGAATGATGTAGCTTTTGTACTGAAGTTTTTGTTTGTTATATTATGATGTCGTTTAATAAGCATATGTTATTGCATATTCATACATACCGGCGATGATTCGATAATACTTTTAATCGTATTTCCGGTGTACACCTCATGATTTGTTTTGCTTACCTTACTTCCTTTACAACATCTTGTATAGAGCTTCCTGATATATGGATCTTGCATTTCGTCAGGGGTACATGTAGCGGGTTTTGGAAGCCAAACTCTGCAGTAAACGGTTTTCCAACCTTCACACTTTCTTCTGTCTGAAAACAGTTCATTTCTTTCTAATGCCACTCTAGTGGGTTGTTTACTCTCATTAAACAAAACGAGAGAATTTAAAACCTAGAATACCATTATTCATTCTCAGTGCTGGCAAACATGGATTATAATATCTGTTTGTCTACTTTACTCTAAAGAGGATATGCTTTTGATTCAATATCTGTACAAGTTTGATATGAATTTGCAAAACAGAATTTTTTTTCTCCAACATCGTAAGCCGTTAAAAGTAGTTTAATTACTATCTTTAATCAACCATAATATCAACGTTTTATTGCTGTTTTTTTTCTTTTAGGAAAACGTTATTTCCATCAGTTCGGACATGTCTTTAAATACAGAATTGGTGCAACATTGAAACAAACGGCCTAATGCGACAAAACTGGAACATATCTAAAAATTGTTTTCTGTCATTTGAATGAATAATTAATTAATGCACTTAGATCCTTCAAAATTTGAATGAATAATTAATCAATGTACTTAAATCCTTCAAAATTGTTACCTTCAATGTCGGTGTAACACTCTCTAAAATATTGGCTGTAATAAGCTAGATCGAGACCTAACCCAAACTTATAATATTTCTTATAAAAAACATCCCATTTTTTGAAACAGATCAAAATAAGTCTTTTTTTCTATAGAAAAAGTAAAGAAGCATTTCTTGGATAAAATTTTCAAAAGTATTAAAGTTTTTGTACATTTTGGGAAAATTGAGTTGAATAGTGTTTTCATGAACTTAAGGACAAACGATATAGATAATTACACAAGACAATATAAAAAATTTCATACTTATGAAACAAACCGTATAAATGCTGCGTTCACACGTAATACGATTTGATTCGCATTCGATGCGTATTAAACTAATACTCAAAACGTATTTGTAATGTTGCGTTCACACGTAATACGTATCGAATGCGCATCGAAAACGTTTTCGATGCGTATTCGATGCGCATTATATGTACGTCTGAACGCAGCCAAAGACAAAAGGTATGGATGCTAACATCTGGCATAAAAGCAGTGTGAAAATACATTATACTAATGAAAATCCAGCCTTGCCCAATAATCATTGATTCGGGTTTTTGATAATACAAAAATGCCAAAGTTGCATCATGAACAGTTAAATCTTATTATGATGTACACGTGTTTCAAGGAGTAACCTCTCATCAGCAGCAATACAATCAAAAATATGGAAAGTAATAATCCAAATAGTGGTCAGAAAAGAAGTACTCAATACCAAAAATACCGAAATAGGAAGCCAAATCCAGTACTAATGACATCTACCGAGTGCAATACACGGAATGAAGCCGTAGTTTTTTAAGGGGTTAGAATTTTGATAAAAACAGTAAATTTCTATAAAATTCGAGATAAATTTTCGTGTCAGAGAAGTCTGACTATTGGACTAGTGAATACCCTCGGAATCATACAAATAAAGTATTATACCCTTTAGCCTCTGACATAAAAATTGCTGCAAAAACCAAGTCTTTTCTATGATATAACCAAAGTTTTAGTAGCAATTCCTCTAAAGTTGAAGATGATTATTCTATAACGGTGCATGAATTCTCATTTCAAACGAGTAATTTCATGACAAAATTATCAAGTTGAGTCCCTTTATCTCGTTAATCTAAATTTTGTACCTCTTCTTCAATCTACGACAAACCTAAATAAATGCGTATTATGTTTCCCATATGACAGTAACATTTAGCCATGTGGTAAAAAGATGGTTGAATAAATAAAGTGAAAATTTTCTTATCTCGTAACTGCACTTCTTCCACTGGCAAAGCGAAGTTTTTCATCAATACTGTATACCTCATTATCATAAAGATTTAGTTAGCTACAGAAAACTACATTTTTGGCCCTGAAAATTACTTTGTTAATACAACTATAAATTTTGCTGTTATCTGACATATATAGAATGTATATTTTGAAAGTTTTTATATATAAAATAGACGTTTTTAAACCTTCGACATCACTTAAAGCCAAATAAATAAAACAGGGGATTAAATTACTGACGTTGTCATCCTACCATTTCAAAGTTTGATATAAACTTTAACCCATTCAATGGCATAAGAATTAAAAAAAAAACTATTATGTCTGTAATTTTGCAAAAAAAGAGAAAAAAATGCAGTTGAAAGGATTTTTGGCACTAAATGCCTTTTTAAATGTCAGTAATGTTTAAGTTTTTTTTTTTAAATTAAGTTGGCTTAATTTTCAACCGCTTGCACATGTTAATTGAAACATATATTCATTTTTTCAAAACTAAAAATGAAAAGCATTAGAAAACACTATCATCAAGTAATGTTTATTCCAAAGTTGCGTTGAATAACTAAAGCAATTAAGTTTCTGCATGAATGGGCATTTCAACAAATTATGTTTCTTCAGTGCAGATATTTGAAACGACTTCAACTTAAAATCTTGACTGCCGTGCTCCCTTATCTTCTATGGATGGATTTTTTACAAGAGCATTTACAGAATAACCTATATCGTAACAGCATACCGTTATGTGGATTTCGGGGCGTCGTAACCGATAGTCACGTGATTTCTTTAGATACTTTTGAAATTCGCCTTCATCTCGACGCCGCCAGCTGTCATCTTTTTCATCGATATTTGCACACGCAGTTATCACCATGTCGAAGTATTCAGTCATTTTGCCCCAGTATTCATCCCTTGTCACTGTCACTTCGAATTCTTTCTCTAAAATAATATTTATAAATGAATTGAGACGACGATAGTAGAATGCCGACATCAAAGTAATGGACAAAACGGGAATTACCTTACCCTATAGCGGTGGTTCATAAACTGTAATAGTAACTAGTAGCTCTACAATAATAGTAACTAGTAGCTCTACAATAATAGTAACTAGTAGCTCTACAAGAACAATCAAAAACTGTTTTCACAATATCTTATGGCACAGGAGGACCGAAATAATCTATTTTTATAATAGGTGCACTGAAGGACCAATATAAACTGTTCTTACAACTATTGGTTCTGGAGGACTAATATAAACAATATAAACTTAAGTAAATAAACACTCATACATGTTGAACTTACACAGGGGATTTCAATTACCGTTGTTCTTTACTATTTCACCCTCCCTTTTTATCATCACACTTTCACAATTATAAGGTAATGTGTCACTGTTAAGTTAATATTGACTGCGGAAATCTCCCGAATGTAACAAGATTTTTTGTAAATTGTAAACTTTCAACATACAATTATTTGAAGTAATTCATAAAAAATAATAATGATAAATAAAAAACAACTTGTTTGTTGTTTTTTATTTCTGATTTCTATGCAGAACATAATAGGGTATGTGTCATATTCTCCCAAACTTGAGCATTAAATGTCTTCAATCATGACATTCATTCTTTTCTTGCATGTTTTATAAACGGCACAAGGCACAATATTTTTGTCAGCTAGCGTTAATCAATTTAAACATGTTTTTGAACGAACCATGAATGGAACTCGAAATAAAGTCAATTTATCATTGCAGCACCACTTCATTGTTGTTTTAAAAATTGGCGAGTTCATGACGTCATAATGTTAGGCAAACTGGTGACTCTGCTTAAGTTAGTACAGACCTAGTTTCCATCATTTTCTAACGTCACGTTTCTATTTTTGTGCGTTTGCAAAAGTAAATTGAATACAAAATTGAAAGACAATGCTTCATGTAATCCAATTATATGAAAAATATAAGGATAGTGACAAACAGACAGAAAACCAAATATGTGGACGACATCTGAATCATAAAACTGAATACATCTATCACTCACTTTCCTGAAATCCAAGTACAAAGTCATCCATTTTCTTTTTCACTATGGTCTCCTTTTTGATTCCCGTGTAAAAATAGGAATCCACCATTATTGTTAAATGTTTGATGATTCTGTCTGACTTTCTTTTTTTCGCGTTAGTAACAACAACTTTGAATGTAAAGTCATCACCTACCATCGGTCCATCTGTTGTTACAATTTCAGCAGATACATCCTAAATAAACAATGAAAGAATATGGAGTAAATGTACATGAGACAGAGGCTCCTAAAAAGCAATGGAACAACCTTTATCGTTGTTCGTCATCTTGAAGTCAGCATGAGGCCTTCGACAATGAGTATACAACGAAGATTTATCTCGGGAAAATTTATGGTCGTCACATTGAATTTGTGTACTCTCGTTTAAGTTCAACGGTATTATTTGCGAATTTTCGCTTTATTCATAGTTATTCTAATAAAGCGAAAATTGTGTAACACAAAATATGATGCATTAAATGATCACATTTTTTTCAATTCGCAAAAATAAAGTCAAAGAATTTTAAGAGATCGAACATCTGTAACCTACCAAAACAAAAATTTAAAGGATAATTCATTGCTTATGCATTTCCACAAGGTTCCTATGATTTTCGTTCCGAAACAGTAACATTTTTCCTATAATTTCATCATACGGGGTGTTGAAAAATTGGACATTTAGACGGGAGAATACCAAAATAAAAAATCTGAAATCACGGCATTATTTCTTAAACAATAAAAGTTAAGAATGACAAAATATTTATATCAACGGTTACAGTAAAAGCATATGATATGGCTATACAATATGTCAAAAGATGTAAAAATGTACAAGTTTATAATATGGTCATGGTATTTTTCAATCATGTTTCGGTAATTGTGATGAATTTAGACAAAATTTTCAGAAGAAGAAATGCAACATGAGAAATTCTTATTCTAAGTTATGTAAAAATGGCCTAAATCAAATAGCTTCAATCAGTTTAAGCATAGGCCATTTTCTTTTCTTAAACTACAAATTGCCTTTGTTAATTTTTAACTTACCGACAAGTTAGAAATACCAACAAATGTTTATAACAAGACGTTAAAAAATTTTCTTCACATGGAACATTTTTTGATCGAACTGTGATGAAAAATTCGGACTACAGAATCTTTATACCAACAATCTGACACAAATTTGACTTCACAAGTCCATCTCAGTTTTGAGACTATTTGTCAACTATTATGTATACCTATAGAACCAAGTATTATCATTAAAATTATGAACCAAAAACAAAATGATTAAATTAGGAAATGAGTAAAAGAAGATAACTAGAGACAACCGATTCAGGTAAAATATGAAATATGATGAGGTATGCTTCCAACTTTGCTGGATTGGGTAGGTAGATCGTATTCTATTTATGACTGGACCTGCTGCAGGAATTAATTGTTAAAATTGTAAGTCAACTTGTAAAGGTAAGGAATTGTATAATTTTTATGACTGGACCTACTGGAGTGGTGAATCGTTAAAATTGTAAGTCAACTTGAATAGGTGAGGAATGCCAATTTGGAATCTCAGTATTACAAAAATGGAATATCAACCTCATTTCCATGTGTAAAGAAAACATCTCTGAACATGTCCAGCCCTGTCGTTTTATCTGCATTCTTACATGCCATTCTCTCCTCGATAGTTCCTGGAAATATTAATACAGATTTCAGATATGTGAAGTACATATGATCTTTTGGTAATGTGGTCGATCCACCGAAACAGTATCATTGTGTAAAATTCAGGTTCCATCACAATTGTATTAGTTATCTAGTTTAAAAGCTCGATCGGGGCAAGACTCGTCCTTTAAAAGCCGGAATAATTATGATAGAAAATATAAACAAAACAAAACAAAACAAGAGCTGTCGCCGAATGGTGCAAAGATACCCCCGCTTATTGAACCCTGAATCGATATGGTAAGTGCAAAATTAAGTTGGTGTGGACACAATACAGGTGCGGACACAGTACAAGTGTGGACACAATTACAAGTATGGACACAATGCTATAATCTTCAAGAAAAAACTTTTCCCAAGGGTTCCAATGAAAACACTATGTCTAAATCAGACAAATATAAAATTCGCCTTTTTCAGCCGTTTTGACATTTTACACATCTACACATAGTGTTCCTCCTTTGTCTAAAGTTTCATTCAAATCCTTCAAGAGGATTAAGAGGAGTTGTGCTTAAGAGGTAACCCATACATGGGGAATCAATGAAAACTCAAAGTTGAATTATCTCCCCTTCCTGGTTTCTGACAATAATTATATTCCTTCATGCACATCTTCATATAGTGTTCTTCCTTTGTGTAAAGTTTCATTAAATTCCTTCAAGTGGTTTAAGAGGAGTTGCGCTTATGAGGTAACCCATAAATAGGGAATCAATGAAAAGTCAAAGTCGAATTATCTCCCCTTCCTGGTTTCGGACATTAATTATATTCCTTCATGCACATCTCCATATAGTGTCCTTCATTTGTGTAAAGTTTCATCAAAATCCTTCAAGTGGTTTAAGAGGAGTTGCGCTTACGAGGTAACCCATAAATAGGGAATCAATGAAAAGTCAAAGTCGAATTATCTCCCCTTCCTGGTTTCGGACAATAATTATATTCCTTCATGCACATCTCCATATAGTGTCCTTCCTTTGTGTAAAGTTTCATCAAAATCCTTCAAGTGGTTTAAGAGGAGTTGCGCTTACGAGAAGTGTGGACAGACGGACGGACAGACGGACAGACAGACAGACAGGGTGATTCCTATATACCCCCATAAACTTTGTTTGCGGGGGTATAATTAAGATAATATTTTTAAAATCCTCAAATAAACGATTTTTTTCTTATTTTGAAATTTCCGATAAGCTCCCCCAGAAGATAAGCGTTGGTTTGATCGTTAAGAAACTAAGCACAAACCATACTCTAATTCAGCTTATGGATTAAACAATTATTTGTAAGTTGAAATAACTTGTGTTCAATAAATTTGTAATAATTTAGCAAACGATTTGTTTAATTTAATATCAAATATGTTATGCAATTTTTTCCCAACATCACTCAGAAAACTGCTTTTTTCCATCATAAATGCCAAACTTTATGTGACAGTCTTTCCATGATTCCTTTTTTTACTTGAAATTATAGTTTCAATTACTTCTTTTGTTTTTTCTTTATCAATAAATCAAAATATACACAGATTTCCAGTTGTTCTATTCCGATATGTTTCCGGGTATTATAATAAATTGACATTGAGGTAACATAGAGTAAGATAAGCCTGTTGCGTATTTGGAGCAAGGGTTATAATTTCTGTTTATCACATGCTTCTATCAACAAAGTGATATGTACTATCATTTTTATGAAGAAGAATTTTTCAACCAATTCCATTAAATTCACGAAACAAACTATCAAGTCCAGCTTAGATTGGCAATCAGTTTCCAGAAAATTCGGAGTAAACATTGTAGTAGAAATGAAACTGGAAATGCGTGTATATGGACAACTACATATGTTAACCACGTGGTCATAGTATAAGAATATACCTTCCATAAATTTGTAGCTTGACGTTAGATCCTCTCTATATTTTCTGACGTGCCAACTGCTGAAATTTATTTTTTCACCACCATCTTTGTAAGCTTTACCATCTGCTTTCTTTGTGCTGATGTTTTGACCAACGCTGGAAGTTACGAGATAACGTAAATATTTTCATCGTAACATTTCTGTTTCATGAATATTCAGGCAATTAGGCAAAAGAGAAATAATAATTGTGTGTTTAGGGTAACATAGGTAGGGTAGGTATATATTTTTGAGCAGTTCATGTTGTAAAATCAGTAAAAAAAATATAAAAAAAATAAAAGAGAAAAAAAAGAAAAACGAAAAACAATTGGGGAGGCAGAAAATTTTAGGTGGGTCAGGTTAATCTATACACACAATTTGTAGGTTTTACTGTAACAATGTTTAGATCACTTTTACTAACGAAAACATACCAGCTTTGTAATAGTATGCTTGTTAAGCATAACCGACAATACCAGGGTTGAATAAAGACAATTACGAGTTCACAAAATCGTGTCCAGTTTAAAATCCTTTATTTATACAATGACTTTTAAAGAAATCTTAGTAACTTTGAATGAGGGTAATAACAAAATTGAACAATTGAATTGTCAAGAACCGAAATCAAGAGGGCAAAAGACAAAAGCACGTGTAAAACCATTGTCAACTACAATGGTTCTGACTTGGTAAAGGTATTTCAAAAGAAATTGCAGATTAAACCAGTTTTATGGCGCTCTACCCCCTTTTTCATTGCGGAAGTGTCCGGTTGCAACTAAACAGCAATTACTATTGAAAAGTTGTAGACAGTGAAACGAAATTATCATCCCAGAATTAAGTAAAAACTGAATCATCAACACAGTTGGGACTGAAAATGAAATAAAATACCCCTTATGGTTTATTCGAGTCTTGTTAAATTTTAAAACGAAAATATATAATCAAGTTTTGGTCAAAAAGGTTAAATTTTGAAAATGTTTAAAAATGTTGCGGGAAATTGCATTTTTAACGAAAATATATAATCAAGTTTTGGTCAAAAATGTTAATCATGACATGCCAGGTAAAACTCACAAAACACGTTTGACGTAAAAAAAGTATGTTTAACTCAAAGAGACGTTTCCCCATATATTTATATCACAGGTACTCGTGGATAGGACCCTACATGTATCAGTAAACCCGTGTGGACTCTCGACGCTGTTTGAGAGTACATGAGTCATATATCCTATCAGGAAATGTCAGTAAATAGACAAATATAACATTTTCCACAAAAAAATAGTGAGCGGACGCCACTTACGAGGCACATCTATTCAAATGTTTCTTGACTGGCTATTGATTAATATAATGAACGAATTCATCTATGCACGTCATGAATTTGGAAACTATTGTCAACAGATTCATAATATCATTTATCCAAATCAACTACTGAAAATACAGGTAAATGCAATTTTGGGACTTTATATCTATACTACACACAGGAACCATTTTCTATCGTTAGATCTATGAAAGCCAATTCACCATAAATCAGAATTTAGTGTTCAGCTAACAAAAATTTGAGTTTATTTTTATTCGACATCTGATTACTCTATCAATATTCTTATAGAAAAGATCGAGAACAGCAAAATGCACCATTAAGGATGGTCACTCCTCAGGTTTTTAAAACTGACTCTGACTTTCGGAATTCTCTTGTTTTAAACATTATTATGCATTAGAAAATTTTGCACACTGACCCCCAATTTTCTTTTCAAAATAAGACAGTATACATCTTCAATAGACTTCTGACAAAATTTGATGAAATTCTTGATATGCCTTCATCGAATTTCAAAAGTTGATTACCTTAAAGCAAAGTGAATGAAAAGTCTAGAGAAGTTCGGTTTCCCGCCAAAATTTCAGTCATTTAAAACTCAAAAATGGCCACACTGACCTATCAATATTTTTGGCTTAAAATGATGTATGATCCATATTCTAATAAATAAAAAAAATAATTTTGATTCCTTGATATAATAAACTTGAGGAGTGACCATCCTTAAATAAATGGTCGTTGTAGTGAACTATGTTAAATACACATGAGAAAAAGACTTAGGTGTTCAATAAAAAGACGTGCTGTTATGGCAAGTAATGTGTTGCAAAATTCTATACATAGTAACTTTAAATTCCTTATTTTCTATTAAAATGGATTCAATTTCTCATTAAAATGTAAGATTTTTCTATTATGATGCAACTTTTTAACATTTAGATTAAAGAAATTCTATTAATATGGAAGATTTTTTATTAATATATTAATATGGAAGATTTACTTATTAATATGGAAGATTTGCCATACTTTAACTATATAAAATTTTGTTTGTGCATGATAACCAAACCATGCATTTTCATAAATTACAGTGATACAACCTATCATTCAATAATAATCATCATTTCTGATAATTTTGCGATGGATCTATTGAAAACAAGTGCAAACAATAACTTCCTCGAAACAGATACAAATTTCACGAATACTTTACTACCATTTAATGTCATAGTTCTGCTGGAAGGAAACTTAATATAAGATCTTACTCATGTGGATCACATTCTATGACTGTCCATTCTTGAGTTTCTTCATTGTGAAGCCAAGTTAGTCTATCACTGTTTACTTCCGCAAAAATGAATGATGCATCATAGTTCTTAGTGATATCTCCCTTTTTAATGGCGCTGACTGGACAAGGTCCACAACGATATTCACCTATAATAATTTTATCGGAACCAAATTATCTCAACCTTCAAGCATTGTAACGAATTTCGAAATTTGTCCAAGACATTTGAAAATAGTGTAATGAAATTAATTTGTGAAAATGTGATACATTTTGTTTTACCTACGGTTTTAACATACATTGTTTATGGCCATATTTTAGCGCCCACTTTTGCTTGGGTTTTAATATGGAGAATTGAATGAGTATTCCTGGTAAATCCTAAATCTAATAACAACTACATCAATTATTCTATTCTAATACACAAAAAATCTAATCTGTATGTGTTGATTTTCTTGACGATATTTTGCAGCAAAACACCTTTGTGACATCGTGAAAATATAGTTTCCATAACGATAACTAGTTGGTTATGAAATTTCTCACATCGAGTTAAATAAATTTTGCTAATGTTTGAAAGCGAGGCTTGCCGAGCGATGTGAGAAATTTCATAGTTGTGGAAACTGTTTCTCTAATGACTGGACGAAAAACACCGAGGATTGTATTCCGAATAAATTTGGCGGGAAATATCACGAAACTTGTTCTCTTCTCGAGAGAGGAGAACAAATGTTTCCACGCCGTTCAGGAAATGTGAGAACTGGATAGAAATTAGAGAAACTCTCATTCAAGAACTTAGTAATAACTATTTTTATGTGTATTTAAGTCAACTGAGATATTTTCATATTAATAAAAGTTTTCAATGAATCTTTTTTCATTAGCATAATTAAACAAAAAGGCCCAAAGATAAAAAAAACTGCATACAATTAGTAATAAACCATTTTACATGCATGTATTATTGAAAAAAAAACTTGAATGTAATGAATGAAAACAATGTATTTACCATCACTGAGTTCTTGTGGAGTTGCATCAATAACCTGCCAGCCATCACAACCTCCTTCCTTAATATCAGGTCGTAACATCCAAGCCTCGTTCCATACATGGAAATTCCTGGAACAGAGATAATACTATACAACTTATTAAGAAACACTGTTCTTTCTTTTTAAATTTGCAATAATGTAGTGAGGTGTTATACAGTAATTATCCTTTTTATGGCATACTGATGGACATCAATTAAATTGGAAAAAATTTACATTTGTGATAATACTATAATTAAATATACCTGTATTATACATTTTTAAAAACATTTTTCATTATCTAATATTTGAATCCTCACCAGAAAACCTTTTTTCAAAATAAAAAAAAATAAAAATAAAAAAAAAACAACAACAACGAAAACAAAACAAAAAAAAACCATAAAAAAACATCAGAACAATTAATAAGAAATATTTTTAAAAAAGTTTGTGTTTCTGGGGATTTAATTTGATTTAACAAAATGATTGTTGTTTAATGTATTTGACGTAATTGTTACTGCATCAGATTGATCCTATATCTTTTGTGAGTCGTACGAGGCCAAGTTTTTTACAAAACTTCAAAAGAAAACAAAAACATTTAGCCCAGTCCTTTAATTTCAGCTTCCGCTACACAGACGATGTACTTTCTTTTAATAATCCTAAATTTAAGGAGTATTTACATCAGATCTATCCAAATGAGCTTGAAATTAAAGAAACAAATGAAACACCTACTTCAGCTTCGTACCTATATCTTTTATTGTATATTGACGAAGATTGACGTTTGAAATCTAAGCTATATGACAAGCGTGATGATTTTAATTTCCCAATTGTGAACTTTCCCTTTCTTAGCAGCAATATACCTACCTCTCCAGCCTATGGAGTGTACATTTCACAGTTGATTGGTTACTGTCGAGCGTGTAGTTTGTACAGTGATTTTTTGAACAGAGCAAAAACACTGTTCCAAAAGCTGCTTAGTCAGGGATTTGTTCAACCTATGTAAATTTCATCCCTCAAGAAATTCTATGGCCGTCACCATAACATCATTGAAAGATATGAAGTGTCAGTCACCCAAATGAAAGTGGACATTTTCAGCTAGATTCACGTCTTCCCGGATTTGACTACCGACTTTGACATTTTCCCGAATTAAATCACTCACAGTGTGACGGGTGCTGTTAACAGAGCAGGACATGCTTACCCTTCCGGAGCACCTGATGTCACGCTCAGTTTCACTGGAGTTCACACTGTGATTGCCTTTGTTTTGAATGTTGTAATATCTGTTTCTGTGCTTTGTATCTGTCTAACGTCATTGTTTTTGTGTCTAATGTCTTTGTTGTCTGTGTTCTCGTTTTGGCCGTGTCTTTGGACTTCGATTTTTGTAAATTTCTCTCCTTTGTTCCTTCGGTATTCTACTGCCGTTGTTTCGATATGTGTCCGAAGAAGGGTCAAGGAGACTCGAAATCTCACACAAATCAAATTTAGCATTTTTTTCTTCCTTCGATTAGTTTTTTATTTACTTTATTGTTTTTATGTATTAATATATAGTTTCAATCGTTTCCATCGTTCAAACTAAGGAGTATATCCGTCTTGCATAGCTCTGTCCTTAGCTGATTTTGGCTTTACTAATTCAACCCTATTAGTAATTTGTTCTCTATCAGATTTTACACATATTTGGGTATATGGATTTCCATATTTTTTTCTTTGATCTGCACTGAAGAGACATAACTTGTCGAAATGCGTATATGCAGAATCTAAATTAACAACGAACTTCGTTATTTTGTTATTTTATATACAATTATAGAAACACCTAGCCATTACTCTATATTTGCATTGGTTGACAATTCAATAAAATTATTCTATTATTTTTATGGAGTGTTTTGCTTAACAGTTTTAATAACCAAATATCATTTTGTGACCTTTTTGTGTGTTTTTTTTTAATCTGACTAATATTTAATATCTGTCAAGTACAAATATATAATTGAGTACACTTACCAAACTGAATCTGTATTCATCTCTTCCCAAGGTTCCATATCTTTTTCTCCCGTCCCTTTGAAAAACTTATCAGTAGTTGCAGTGTGATTTGTGTCATGGGCTGATTGAAAATTTGTGACACTTCGACAGGGTATACCAACACATCTACAAACTAAGACCTCAACAGTTTCATATTTCTATGTGAACAAATCAATATGTACAATTTATCTTTTTAACTTTGGTAACGCGTCAATTCCATCCTCATAAAAAAACCAAACAAAAAACAAATAACAACAACAAAAAAAAACAAAACAAAAAACAAAAAACAAAAACAAAAAAAAAAAAAAAAAAGAAAAAAAAAAGAAAGAAATCAATAAATAATGATAAAAAAAGAATTTGGCACATAATCGTAATCTGATGTGGGTAGATCTCATCGTGCTGATCATTTTTACCCTATGTCAGATTTTAGATATCTGCAACGAGTTATAAGCAAAAATGGCATTTGAACCCTATGTTCTATTCTTAGTAACAGCAGCCATGTTTTTTTGGTCTACGGACATAAAAATAAAAAACTTGAAAGTGCATACCCTGGTAACGATTCAGGCCAAGTTTGGTTAGTATTGGCATAATAATTTCAGAGAAGAAGATTTTTGAAAAAAGTTAACGAATGGATTGATAACGGACGCCGAGTGATGGTAAAAGCTCACTTGGCCTTGGGTCAGGTGAGCTAATAACCTATAGGTACCAAAATCAGATTAGGATTGGGCTTTGTACTAGGGAAATATGTCTTAGTTTGATAAAAACGTTAAAAAATGTGGAAAAGATGAAACTGTTATGTCATACATAACATTTGGTCACGAGGCCTTGCACCTTTACCAAAATACAGGCCTTTTGGCTACATCTTGTGGCGATATTACCGGTAATATTGCGGCTATTTGTAGGTAAATTAGTTTTGCAGCGATATCACCAGAAAAAATGTTTCGGCTATATTGCAGCAATATTGCGGTAATATTACCGCAACATTATATTAAAGGGAAAATATTATCGTTGCGGCAATATTACCGTAACAAACAACGGCAGTAGAATACCGAAGGAACAAGGGAAGCGATGACTACAAAAATCGAAACAACCTTCCTTATTTATCAGTGTTGCGGTGATATTGTTGCAACATGTATAATTTGTACATTCAATACACACACTGATTATTTTAACATCCATGTGTACATCTTCTACAACATGAACGATAAATTTTCACCTACTCATTTTCATATGTAACAGAAAAGCAAGAATGTAACATAATTTAAATATCAAATAGGTACTATCTGAAATCTCATGCAAAAAATAATTAACTTATGCTTATGATACCATACACAGCAGGGCATGAATACCATAGATGCTCATATTTTGAAAAAAATTAAATACAGTATATTATAGTTTTCATATTGTAGTATCAGTAAAAGTTCAATGAAACAATGTCAGTTCAGTAATAAATTCACTTCACAAGCTAGAATTTTCAATATCGTATTACAAGGAGATGTATAAAGATGAATAAAAATATAATATCACTTACTTATTATAATGTGCAATGTTAAAATGAATCCATGATTCCAATTAATATTCCACAATCACACAAAATATCACATGCACGTTTCTCCATGTACAAATCTTTTCCTTTGTTTGAAATAAATGATTAGGAGCCAAAATCTCTTATGTTAAGTCACATGTCATTGGTACTTTTCATATGAAAGATAATATTTCATTAGCTGTGACCTTTTGTTGTCACAAACCTTAGTTCTGGCAACATTATGTCTGCATTCCACAAGTTCTGGTAACATTTGTGACAATATTGCAAGAAAACTTCCTTCTGGTGACAAAAATTTGTTGCCAGAATGTCACCAGGACAGTTTCTGGTAACATTTTGGCAATACTGCCAGAAAACTTACTCCTGGTGATAACAAGAATAGAATTCCTGGGTCCCCCGCCGCTCATGCAATATACTAGTATACTGTATACGAAATTGCAATATTTTCAAACATTCAGGGCAGTTTCAAAATTAAATATGTGGGGATACAAAAAGGATCGATCACGGCAGATGTTCCAACTTGACCAAGGTATTAGTGGTATTAACATTTGGTATAATTTTCATGAAAATCTGTCAAAATTTGTTGCCATGAGAACGCTTACAAGATAAATTTTTGGATAAAACAGAGTCATTATTTTCGACGAAGTCCCATAACTCCGTCAAAAAATATCGACCGAGGCTGATATTTGAACTTGATCAAGGTATTAGTGGTATAAACATTTGATATAAATTTCATGAGAATATTTTATAATTTGTAGCCATGAGAGTGCTTACAAGATCAAATTTTGGCTAAAACAGTTTCTTTATTTTCGTCAAAGTCCCATAACTCCGTCAAAACATATTGACCAAGACTGATTTTCGAACTTGACCAAGGTATTAATGGTATAAACATGTGGTATGAATGTCATGAGAATCCTTCAAAATTTGTAGTCATTAGAGCGATTACAAGGTCAATTTTTGGCTAATACCGTGTCGTTATTTTGGTCAAAGTCCAATAACTCTGTCAAATAGTACCAACCAAGGCTGATTTTCGAACTTGACCAAGGTATTAGTATTAGTATTATAAACACTTGGTATAAATTTCATGAGAATCCGTCAAAATTTGTAGCCATGAGAGCGCTTACAAGGTCATTTTTTTGATAAAACAGAGTCATGATTTCGGTCAAAGTCCCATAACTCCGGCAAAAACTATCGACCAAGGCTGATTTTCGAACTTGACCAAGGTATTAGTGGTATAAACATTTGGTATAAATTTCATGAAAATCCGTTATAATTTGTAGGCATGAGACCGCTTACAGAAAAGTGTGACGGACGGAAGCACGGACACACGGACGCACGGACGCTCGGCATTTCTATGTCTCCGCTCCGCGTTGCGGCGGGGGACAAAAACTTTGTTGCCAGAATGTCACCAGAAGTTGTCGCCGCTAGCGTTAACATATGAAAGAGAGTAAAACAACAGTTCTGATGACAAAAAGATGTTGCCGCAATATAGCCGCAATATTGCAGTAATGTTGCCGCAACAATTTTAGCTTGGTAAGGGGGATGAAAGCTTCTATACCATCTCGGATAACAAGAAGAAAGCTGTCAATGCGACAGCGAACCGGATTTTCTTTTACATGGACAGTATATCTTACCCAGAGGTCAATCCTGAATATTCGAAATGTGCACTTTTTTTACAATTTGTAATGCTTAGCTTTTACCCCATTTGTCCAGAGCAGGATGTCGCCTCCAACAGTTTTTATATAAATATACCACTTCAAAGGTACCTTGTTGGCAGATATGTGACATAGTAATGACTAAGTTCAACAACTGATAATTTTGGCACAAATTATCAAAAGTTGAAATCAAAATAACATGTACACCTTTGATATATGTACATATACACTACAAAATATAAACCTTCTATCTAAAAATCTGTAGTAGGTTTGCTCCGGACAAGAAGAGGCTCTCAAGAGCTTGTATCGCTCACCTGGGCCATGACAGACACATTCAGTTAAAATAATCCCAATGTTTATGGGTCTCATTTTCAAGTTTGTTTATCGACTGTTAAGGGTCTCATTTTGAAGTTTGTTTATTGACATTGATGTTATATGATCCAAAATTAAATTATGCTCCCAATTTGTAGCTCTTTTAATGGGGCGCAGACCGACTGTCACCTTAAATGAAGGAAACCATCTAAGGATCATTGTGCCTCACTTTGGTTCCAATTGGCCTAGTATTTTCAGAGGAGAAGATCTTTGAATAACTTCCCATGGGGTCCAAGGTTAAACCATCTTTTGCGACAAATTTTGTTCCAACTGGCCAAGTAGTTTCAGAGGAGATCTTTAAATACATTTCTCCACAGGGTCCTATGTTAAACTATGCTCCCAGCTGGCCACCATCTTGGATGCTATGCGGTTATGCTGGGCACATTTTAAGAAGAGGACCAAGTTAGGACCAATGTGACAAAGTATGATTCCAATTAGCCATGTGCTTTCAAAGGAGAAGATCTTTGAATATGTTTCCCCAAAGGGTCCAATGTTAAAACACCTTCCCGCTTGCGGCCATCTTGGATATGATGCGGATTGCCGAACATGTTTTAAAAGGGGCCACCCAGGACCATTGTGACCAAGTTTGGTTCAAATTGGCTCATCATTTTCAGAGGAGAAGATTTTTGCGAATATTGTCCAATTTTTGACAAAGTTCCCCGCTGGCGACCATCTTGGATGAAATGCAGATTCGCTGGACACATTTTTTAAAGGGGACCACCAATAGAATACTGTGACAAAGTTTGTTTCCAATTGGCCAAGCAGTTTCAGAGGAGAAGATCTTTGAATGCTTTTCAATAGAGTCCAATAATAAAACCATGTTCCCCACTGGCAGCCATCTTGGATATGATACGGACCTGCCGGACACATTTTTTAAAAGGGGCCACCAAAGGACCATTGTGACCAAGTTTGGCTCCAATTGGCCCAGTAGTTTCAGATCAGAAGATCTTTGAATATAGGGTCCAATCTTCGACAAAGATCCACCGGCGGCCATCTTGGATGACGTGCCGACTTGCCGGACACATTTTTAAAGGGGACCACCCAAGGACTATTGTGACAAAGTTGAGTTCCAATTGGCCCAACGGTTTCAGAGAAGAAGATGTTTGAATGAATAGTTTACGACAGACGATGGACGTCAAGTGATTGCAAAAGCTCACACTGGCATAAAATGGGTACCCTAAAGGCAGATATTTGACGTAAAAATGACTAAGTTCAACAACTGGTAATTTTTGCATTAATTATCAGAAATCAAAATCAAAATAACATAAATGATCTGCAAAATATAAACCGTCTATCTCATAAACTGTAGGAGATTTGCTCCGGACCAAAAAGGTATCCTATAGGCCGATATTTGACGTAAAAATGAGTAAGTTCACCAACTAGTAATTTTGGCATTAATAATCAGAAATCAAAATCAAAGTAACATGCACAACTTTGATGAATGTACAAAATGGTTTGCAAAATAAAAATCTTCCATCTTAAAAACTGTAGGAAATTTGCTGCGGACAAATGGGTATCCTATAGGCAGATATTTGACGTAAAAATGATTAAGTTCAACAACTGGTAATTTAAGCATAAATTATCAGAAACCAAAATTAAAGTGACATGCACACCATTAATGTATGTTTAAATGATCTGCAAAATATATACCTTCTATTTTGAAAACTGTAGGAGATTTTCTCCGGACAAATGATGTACCTATTTGGCAGCCTCCTGTCCGACCGCCCGCCATTTCACCGTTCTTATAACCTGATTTTTCCGATGGAAAACCCGATTCATAATGCTACCCGGAAATAACAAAAACTACAAAGTCCAATAAGGTGGTATATCATGACTTGCTTAACATGTATAGCATAATCTCTATACCCTATGTATAAACCAAGTATCACATTAAAGGGTAATAACTTAACTCCAAGATGGGTCTTCGAATTTTCTTCAAAATTGCAGGGCAGGTAAGTTTTACCATGCTGATAATTTTTATTGCATGCCAGATTTTTAATAATTGTAACGGTTTTTAATTTATTTGCAAAAAACAACATGAGTTCTTTTTTTTGTAACAGTGGCCATGTTGTTTGGTCTCTAGATTAATCGAACACAATTTGAAACTGCATACCCGGGCGATGATTGATTACAATTTGCCCAATAATTTAATAGGAGAGGATTTTTAAAATTGTTGCCGGACGGAAGGACATGAGACGGACAAAAAGCACATCAACATTGAGGCAATCGGTGTACTAAGTTGTTTAAATCAACCTTAAGAAAAATTCTTACGTGTTGTAGCTAGTCCAGAAAACACCCAACACTGTCCATACTTTACAGGTTTTCCTTTATTCTTTTGGTATTCTTTAATTATATCAGTACTGCCAGTCCAAAAGCTGGGTCTAGTGCCATCTTTATACTCTCCATCCCATTTACCCACTAGGATACCATCGTCACCTGGGGCATTTACCTTTATAAATACAGAAATATATTATTTTGCTTGCAAATAGCAAAATACTGAAGTTACTGTTAATTTATTTTCTGCATATGCGCATTCCGACAACATATGTCTCAACAGTGCAGATCAAACCAAAACATTTGGAAGTTCATTAACCGAAAAACATATTAAAGCTGATAGAGAACAAAAAAAATAAAAAAGATCTAAATAGAAAAGCCAAACTTCAGCTATGGACAGAGCTTTGCATGCATAGTTCTACACAAAATTTTGTAAAGTTTAGATATTGCAAGTTTCAATACAATCGGTTTTCGGGTCAGCACTGAAGTCCTGACCACTGGGTTGGTGAATATCCTCGGGAACTAACAGTCCACCAGCAGAGGCATCAATATCAGTCACTTGTGGAAAAAATTGAAGTTTCGGTCCGAACTCTGATTCAAGATTCTTTTTTCACGTAATACTGGGATGATCTTATTGTCCACAACTTTTCAATATCAATTACTGTTGAGTTCTACCGGACACTACCGCAATTCTTTATTTAGCATTAAGTTGTTACATCCTTTTATGAACTTTGTAAAGGTATTGAATATATAATTTCATAAACGATGGGGTTAACAGCAATATTAACGAACAGAACTGTGAAGAGTAAAAGTCCATGAGTCAAATAACAATATACCGAAGTTACTGTTAATTAATTTTCTGCATATGCGCATTTCGATAACTTGTATCTCATCAGTGCAGATCAAACCAAAACATTTGGAAGTCCATTCACCGGAAAACGTGTAAAAGCTGATAGAGAACAAATGACTAAAAGGATCTAAATAGAAAAACCAAAATTCAGCTAAGGACAGAGCTATGCATGAGGGATATACTCCTTAATTTTAAGCAATATTTTGTAAAATTTAAATATTGCAAATTCCAATAAAGTCTGTGTTCGGGTCAGCACCGAAGTACTGACTACTGGGTTGGTAAATACCCTCAGGGACTCACAGTCAACCAGCAGAGGCATCGGCCCAGTGGTAATAAATGACAAAATACCAAAATTACTGTTAATTTATTTTCTGCATATGCGCATTTCGACAAAGCCAATGGAAAACCACCGGTACAATTGTCGACCGCAATGGTCCTGACTTAGTACATGCATTTCGAATAAAATGGTAGGTTAAACCAGATTTTTTTTGGCGCGCAAAAACTCCCCTCCCATTGCGGTAGTGTCCGGTAGCACTCAACAGCAATTGCTATTGAAAGGCCGTGAACAATAAGATCATTCCAGTATTACGTGAAAAAAAGAATCTGGAATCAGAGTTCGGACAGAAACTTCAAATTTTTGCACAATTAACTGATATCTTTCAAGGAACTTTTTAAATGATCGTATGAGACGGGATGTTTTGAAGCTTTGGTCACGATTTAAAATGCTCTTAGTCTTAGATGTCATATAGATACTTTGTTTTTTGTTATTTTTCATATCAGATGATACATAGCAAAGCCAGAGACGCCAACTCATATCGATGTACTAACCTAGACCGACTACAAATACCAAAGTTCCTAGAAATACCATATAATCTAGAATGTACTTACCGATAGAACAAAATAGTATAAGTATGATTGCATGTTGTTCTCAACTTATGGAAGACTTCATTAGTATTGTGAGAAAGTTAATAAGTGCATATAAGCTATATGCAATCAAGTGGATATGTGAAGATTTTAACATTTCTTATTTTTACTGACTAAATAATTCTTTTAGAGTTGTTTTATCTTTGATCTTTTCGTTTTGAGAATTATTGAACAAATTTTAAGTCCACTTTTTTAAGATTTATGAACATTTTTTTGTATTTGTCATAATCCTTTGACTTAAAGAGACGGAAAGTACACTTACCATTTTTGAAATAACTCTTGCTACTTTCTTAGGATCTGCCATTGAAGGATCTACTGTTTTATTGTAGGCTTTCCTTATTATATGCAGACATGTTTTCAACATAAAACCATCTTTCCCGTAAAACTGAAAAAAAAAGAATTGTGCAATATGTATGGTACCAGTATCATTTGACAAATTGCAATACATGAACTGGAAACTCTTAGTTAAAAATTGTTGCAAATATATCATTTAAATTTTGATTTCAATCCAATTTTCAGATTGTATCTCAAATAATTTAATTTAAAACTATGAGTTCGTCAATATGAAAAAGAGAGGAAATGGGGTATATGTCAAGGAGACAACATCCCATATCCAGGTTTAAACGACCCAAAACAAAGCATCTAGGGGTTACCGTACGGTCTTCAACACAGTGAGGAACCTCACACCATAAAGCAAGCCCTAATGGCCCCCAAAAGGTAAAAAAGTGAAGAAATCAATGGAAACAAACCACATCCAATGACCCAAATATCAAGAAACTAAAATTTTATAAGAAGACAAGGACAAACCAATGACCGACGTATTCCTGACTTTGGAAAGCCGATTATTTGGAATTTTACAATATCTAAATTTTTTGTCAATTTTGTTTAAAACTAAGGAGTATCTCCCTCATGCAAAGCTCTGTCCTTAGCTGATTTTTGGCTTTATATTTAGATCATATAGGTTATTTGTTCTCTATCAGTTTTTAAATATCTTTGAGTTTCTGGTCTTCCAAACGTTTAGATTTTATCTGCACTGAAGAGACATAAGTTGTCGAAATGCGCATATGCAGAAAGTAAATTCACAGTAACTTCGGTATTTAGTTATTTGGTCAGGCGCAAAAATTGCGGTGGGGATAAACTCGTTTTCTTGGATCTAAATCAATGTACAGTTATGCATCAAATGGACCACCTCAGTAAAATCTTTTATATAATTCCTTCATTGTGATATCCACACATTGCATAGAAACAAGTCATGAAAAGTGGGTCTACAAAGGTACAATATACAGAGCAGTGTGGTGTGTTATTGGTACAAAGAAGTTCTCCTGGGGAGCTTCATTTTTGTATAATTCGACAAAGAAGACCTTCCTGCAGTCTTGCCAACCTGGTTTGGTTTTAAGTATGTCCCTGGCTGCGTGCTCCAGTGTTAGACATGCAGATTTCAGTAAGTTACTACAGAGAAGTTTTTGAGGCCAAATTGGCTCTCAAGGTGGGTAGTTTTATTTTGGAAATCTTTTTTTTTCCCGCGTTGGTTTTTTAATCGAAGATTGTCTAACAAAGTATTACTGAAGTTTAACAACAACCTAATCAAAGACGGGAATGATAATAAATATATTCAATCATTGATTACAAACGTTCTCTGCCAAGGTAAGACACATAACTATAACGTCACAGGACTCTACAGGAAAAAAACTGAAGAATGGTTTCTGACTACGAATTCAAATTGTTTACAGTCAAATTGTTCAGGTTAGCATTTTGTAATTGTAATTGACTTTAATTTTTATAGTACTGCTTAATTTGAATTTTGGATTTTGGAAGTGGCTTTTTGCAGTTTGATCTATGTGACAACTTTTGTATTTTGATTTGTAATCTAACCCCATAAAAATACTGAGGCTTCATTCCGTGTATAGCACTCGATGGATGTCCTTGGTAATGGATTTGGCCTCCTATTTCGATATTTTTTGTAATGAGTACTTATTGTTTCTATTACTTTTGGGTTATGGCTTTCCAGTTGATTTGATTTTAATGCTGCTGATGAGAGGTAACTCCTTGAAACACTTGTACAGCATAACGAAATTTACTGTTTTTATGCAACTTTGATACTTTACTATTTTATCACATTCGATTTCTGCAGTCAGTTTTCAAAAGTTTATATTTAAAGATCTATAGTTAAGCGATAAAAGTTGAAGGCATTCTTATATGAAATATTCCTTATGTTTGAACAGAAGATTTAAATAACAAAATACAGAAGTCACTGTAAATTTAGTTTCTGCATATGCTCATTTCATCAACTAATGACTAAAGAGCTATGCGAGAGGAAGACGCTCCTTAGTTTTGAGCGAAAGATTGTAAAATTTATATATCGCAAGTTTCCGAATAAAATCGGTTTGCAGACCAGCACCTAAGTACTTGCTAGTGAGTTGGTGCATACCCTCGGGGACTAACATTCTAGTAGCATAGGTATCAGCCCAGTTGTAATGAATAACAAAATAATAAAGTCACTCTTAATTTAGTTTCTGCATGCGCATTTCAACAATTAATGTCTTTTCAGTGCAGTTCAAATCGAAACATTTGGAAATCCATATTCCAAAATGTGTGTAAAAGCTTAAGGAAAACAAATTACTAATTGGATCTAGATAAATGAAGCTAAAATTGGTGAAGGACGGAACTAAGAAATGCAAGGATGGAAAAAATTATCAGGATATCTAGATATATAGAACTTAGTTCAAAGTTGTCTAACAAATCATATAAAATCAATGGTCTCATTTTCATATATAAAAACTTCAAAAAAGATATATGATCACATGACCACAGGAACTGAAAACATGGAGATTGAATGTCAATTTGCCCTAGTGTGTATTTCCTGAGACTTGGTCTTTGAATTAAATACAAAAGATGTAAACAGCTACAGTGGTCAAAAATTACAATCACAATCGACATGGTAACCGCGCGCATAAGAAAGATAAGAAAGAAGATAAAAGACAAACGTGAGTAATGTAAGGAACTCAGAATAGTCGGACTTAATAACGGCACCAGCAAAAGCCAGTGGTAGGGTTTAACAGGTTTTCCTATAGTAGTAAATATGCGAATAATATACAATTATAGTCTGTGTATGAGGTCAATACGATGTTATATCGACCTGGGAAAAGCATATCGACCGAGGATGAAATTCAAGGTCGATATGATTTTCCAGGTCGATATAGCATCGTATCGACCTCATTCACAGACTACAATTGTTATATTATTAATTTACAGAAACGCTGAAAAGGTCATTTTTATCCTTTTCAAAATAATTAGATGCAAGATACAATTGAAATATTTCAAAAATGAACATTCAAAAGTTAAAACACTATAATATAATTATAGTGCGTATAAAATATACATGTAATTGATTCTTGAGTTGTTATTGCTCCCCTTAGGGTCGTTGTCTCTTTGACACATTCCCCGTTTCCCTTCTTTTTCTTATCAAAATGAATAGAGCAACATTCATAGCAACTTTCCATATGCATTACTATTTTTAGTAACATGCGATATAACTTTTTGATATACTGTTGTCTAGTCAATCTCTAAAAATACAATGGGTCATGTGATCAGTTTTCCACTAATCAAATTTCTCAAACGATATTAAATTAATAATATAACTTTATACAGGTAGACTACTCACTCCAAGACCTCTATCTTGAAATAGAAAAGAATGAGACAAAGCGTAATTTAGAAAGAGATGGGTGAAGGGATATTCGCCATTAAACATCCGGCAAGATCAAGGAACCTGGTCTGATGGAAAATCTCTGTCGCACTACGGAAGAAAAATAAACTTCAGAACTTCCCGAAGGGTTGGTAAAAAATGATCATTTAGACCACAATCAACAATATCAGAGAAGGCCAGTATGTGTGTAAAATCTTCAGGTTATCGGGTCCCATACCTAAGTTAAAGGATCCCAGAAGAATATTCTGTCAATATTCCTTACGTAAAGAATGAAAGTGACGTCCAAGTATTTTCAGGATTTTTATCAGTTTTTAGCATTTTTTAAAAATCTATTTCCGTATAAACGATGACGAAAAATTTCCTTAGTAATAAGCTGTTCGTGATAAAACTTTCTTAATGTATTCAAAAAATTATTAAATCTGTCACCTTATTGTAATTGTTTGGATATGAGAGTAAGGCCACGTCCTTTAAAGTTGGCGGAAGTAGAATAAACCCGTGCAAATCTTACCAGTTCAGATATATACACTCCGTAGGACGCAGCTAAAGGAACGTCGCAATAAAGGAAAGAGAAATTGGATCATCCCATTCATCCTAAATTAATATTTAACCAGATTCAATGATGATAATTAGATCCTGAATAGGGCAGTATTTAGAATTATTGTCAAGAATACTTCTCGTATTTGAAACATTAACATTAGAATCAGTGGATAATAATATTATTGGGACAAAGTAAATTCTGGCTGTGACAGTCGTATAATATTAAATTTTATTTCCTTCTCGATGTAAATTTATATATTTTCCAAATTTACCTGTCCATGGTTCCATGGTCTGACACCTATTTGACTGGCATTTCCAACAAACAATGCACCAGCTTCACATTGTATATATTCCTTTAATAAGTCAGTTGCTGACATGTACACGGAGTCTTCTGCAACGAGCAAATAAAAGCATTGTTCAACGACACATTTAATAACTTGCCCCTAAATGTTGGTGGGTAGGAGGAAGGAAAAAAATAAAATTCCAGAAAAATATGAGGTCAGGCAAAAAAATTGTAATTTGGATTAAAACAAGAGGAATTTTATTGAATAATAAGCCATATATTTATTGGATAACAAAAAATAAAAAATAAAATTAAAAAAGCAATTGTTTTTTTTCAATTTGGGCCAAATTTTTAAGGTAGGAGGGTTCATAAAACTAAAAATAAAAAAAAAAAAAAAAAAAAAAAAAAAACAATGGCCTAGAAGTAGCTATGATAATCCAATTATTGGCTGCATATTTTTCAATAAGCTATACATTTATACCTCAGAATTATTTTCTTAAATATCAGGTAATTCAGATTCTCCTTTTCCACCTTTCAAAATTACATTTTGTCCCTTTTATTTTTCAAGATTTTGGTCAATAAGTTAGTAGTCTACTTATATTGGATTTATTTATATGTTAATTATACTATAGGGAAACGAGAGCAAGAAAGAGGACGTTTGGGTATCCATAAACTGGTTTAATCCTAAAGCTGGCTCTTTCTGACTGTCCCGAGTTCCTTTCGTTGTTAACGTTTGTCTTTTGTCTTGTTTTTTCGCAGTTCCTTGATAAATTGTTGCCTGATACTGTATTTTCAACAGTCCTATGTGTTTCCTGTTATTCTTTTTATCTTATCTGTATAGTCATATTTTTGAGTTAATTGTTTGAAAGATAAATGTACTTTTACGTTGTGGGTCTTAAAATAAAATTAAAATAATTGAATCAACTTTATTATTTTTTTTTTTTTGCAAAAAAAGTTATTGTCTTTTATTATCTCTTGTGTTCTCGTTTTGGCCATGTCTTTGGGCTTCGATTTTTGTAAATACCAATTCTTTGTTCCTTCGCTATTCTACTGTCGTTGTTTACGACATGCTTACCCTTCCGGAGCACCTTATGTCACTCTTTTTGAGACTTTGTCACACTGTTTGTGCTTTAGTTTTTATTGTTGTATTTATAGTGTTTGCGTTTTGTGGTTGTGTAACGTCTTTGGTCTTCCGTCCTCTGTAGTTCTTGCTTTTACCTTGTCTCTGGACTTTATTCCTTCGGTATTCTACTGCCGTTGTTTACTACATTGAATGATTTCTTATATAATGAATCTCTTTATTATTACCTGGACAATATGGATTAAACAGGACAAAGAAATCTTGGTCGTGTTTATAAACCAGTTTTAAATTTTCACCACCCTCTCTTAATCTAGACTCCGTTTCTACTTCAAACATCCACTCTCCAACTATACATTGATACGGAGGGGTGATTGCAATGGTGATACACTTAGATTTCTCGTCGTTTTCTACCATCTTGACAAACCATTTTCTGGAGAATTTTTTGGTAATGTTAGAGTCCTCTTCCATGACCACTGTATCTTCTGTGTGTTTAGCAGGTGTCGGTTTCTTTCCTAAAAATAAAAATAAAATTCTAAAAAAATTGTATTTCATTTCTCTAGCTCGGATATACCATTACACATAGTTTGTTTGACAAAAGGAGACAAATCAAACGTATATTGGGGAATATTGAAGTTTTATAATCAATATCAAATATTTCGGCAAATTTAAATTGAATATGGGATTTTAAATATAGATAAATGAAACAAGTTTTTAAGTACAGATATATCATGGAGTCAAAAAGGTTTATTAGCTAATTTTTTTGAGGATATGGATTTTAATCAATTTAATTCACCCAAACGAGCCTCAAAAACATTTTAAATTTTATGATAAATATTTCAATCTATTATTTAAAGAAACCCAAAATATTTTTTTAGATAATGTACACTGATTTTTTTTTTACTTGAACTAATCTTAACTAACGTTGTTCAACAATTTATGATGACATGCATGGGTTTGCTGGGTATCATATTCATGAATGAAATTAATATTTTTTTTTCTTCATTTTATACCTCGCTATCGCTTGGTATAAAATATTGACAAATATAAGGTCTGCCCATGTTCTAATTCGAATAGAGCCCGGTTGCAATAATCTATTTCTTAATTGAAATATAAGTTTTCATTTACTGATGTTTTATTTTGAAACGTCAATGGAAAAAAAAACGGCAGTGACAAATTATTTTACCGGGTAATCGATATTTACCCTTTATTTTGCGAAAGTAACTTGGATTACACCTCTCCATCCCTCTAGTATGATTTACCTGTATAAAACCTGAAGTTTATCTGGTTTTGTTCCTTGTTATAAGCCCTGTCAAATCTGATTTTGATTTCAAATGGTTCCCCTCTCCGTACCACTAATATTGGTTTCTCCTTATTCATGGTACATTGATATTTGTGGGTGTGGTGGTTCTTCGCGTTCTCTTTTACATTTAAATTGATTTCTTCAACATGGAACTCCTTGTTTACTTCTTCTGGTTGGGGATCTGAAAATAAACACAACAAACGATCAATCAGAATTGTCTTGATTAACCCTTTTCCCGAATTGTATGGATTGATGCAGAGTATGAGCGAATTAATAGTCGAATCTTTATTTATGTATGCAGTTTTATTTTTCTGCTATCATTTTTATGTTAAACCCTTTTATTTTAAATTTCAGTTTGTATGCTTAAATAAATGTCGACTTCTAAATTCTTTTTTACGTTTTGAGAAAGAAAAAAACTCGTGTTTAAATAAAGAAAACTTAAGAAAAAATACCAGAGGCTCCCAGGAGCCTGTATCGCTAACCTGGCTTACAGTTGCCACAATCATGGTAACATTGTAAGTTATACAGTTGATCATCAGTCTCTCAAACTTTAGTACCTCAAACACCACCAATATCTTTAACAGTATTTAAAGTCTGATCATGTTGTACTATTTTTCTTTGTTGGGCTTTATTGACAAACCAGAGGCTCCCAGGAGCCTGTATCGCTCACCTGGCTTTCAGTTGCCTTAACCAAGGAAACATTGTAATTTATACAGTTGATCTTCAGTTTCTCAAACTTTTGTAGCTCGAACACCTCCAATATCTTGAACTGTTTTTAAAGTCTGACCATGTTTTACTATATTTCTTTGTTGGGCTTTTTTTTTGGACAAAAAACGTTCTTGCTAAGGACCACTTTCGACACCAGTTTTGAAGTCGAGACGTCATTTTGTAAATGGCAGTCAACAAACAATTTTCAACACCGGTTTTGAAGTCGCAACATCAATATCTATTTGGAAACCAAATTTCATTGAAATCGGACAATGCTGAATTTTCCCGCCTTTTTGTGCGGCCATTTTAAAAATGGCGGTCAACGAACAATTTTGAACATCAGTTTTGAAGTTGCGACATCAAGACCTATTTGGAAACCAAATGTCATTGAAATCAGACAATGTTGAATTTTCCCGCCTTTTTGGGGGCAGCCATTTTGAAAATGGCGGTCAAGGAACAATTTTCAACATCAGTTTTGAAGTCGCCACAGCATGGCAACATTTCATCAGTTTACACTTGACCTTCATCTTCTATAGTTTAAGGAATAAAAGATGAAAAATACGAAAATTAAAAAAATTCGGTGAAAAAAGGGCAATAACTCCTACAAGGGTTTATGGATTTTCTTCAAAATTTCGAGGTGGATAGACCTTGATATGCTGAACATCATTGCAGTTTACACTTGACCTCTATCTGTTACACTTTTTGAAATAAAAAATAAAAAATGCAAAAATTTTGAAAATTTAACGGAAAAAGGGCTATAACTCCGAGATGGGTTTTCAGATTTTCTTCAAAATTGCAGGGCAGGTAGATCATGCTATGCTGATCATTTTTAAATCTTTCCGATTTTTGATATCTGTAACGGTTTTCGAGTTCAAAAACTACAATTTACCCCCATGTTCTATTTTTTGCAACGGCGGCCATGTTGTTTGGCCTACCGCCTAATCGAACACAATTTTAAGAAGCCATACTCTGGTGATGATTCAGGCCAAGTTTGGTTACATTTGGCCTAGTGGTTTCAGAGGAGAAGATTTTTGAAATTGTTGACAGACGGACGACGGACGCATAGTGATGGCAAAAGCTCACATGGCCTTTTAGGCCAGGTGAGCTAAAAATGCTCTTGCTAAGGACCACTTTCGACACCAGTTTTGAAACAGAGACATCATTATGTAAATGGTGGTAAACAAACAATTTTCCCACCTTTTTTGGCAACCATTTTGAAAATGGCCGTTAGCAAATAATTTTCAACATAAGTTTTAAAGTTGCGACATCAATACCTATTTGGAAACCAAATTTCATTGAATTTCAGACAACATTGAATTTTCCGCCTTTTTTGGTGGCCATTTTGAAAAAAGCAGTCAACAAATAATTTTCAACATCGGTTTTGAAGTTGCAACATTAAGACCTATTTGGAAACCAAATTCCATAGAAAATGGACAATGTTGAATTTTCCCGCCTTTTTTGGCGACCATTTTGAAAATGGTAGCCAACAAACAATTGTTAACATCTGTTTTGAAGTTGTGACATCAATAACTATTTGGCAACCAAATTTCATTGAAATCAGACAATGTTGAATTTTCCCGCCTTTTTTGGTGGCCATTTTGAAAATGGTGGTCAACGAACAATTTTTGACATCAGTTTTGAAGTTGCAACATCAATACCTATTTGGAAACCAAATTTCATTGAAATCGGACAATGTTGAATTTTCCCGCCTTTTTTGGCGGCCCTTTTGAAAATGGCGGTCAGCGAACAATTTTCAACACAGGTTTTGAAGTCGCAACATCAATATCTATTTGAAAACCAAATTTCACTGAAATCAGACAATGTTGAATTTTCCCGCCTTTTTTGGTGGCCATTTTGAAAATGGCGATCAACGAACAATTTTCAACATCAGTTTTGAAGTCGCATCAGCATGGCAAACATTTCAAACTTTTACACTTAATCTTCATCTTCTATAGTTTTGGAAATAAAATAGAAAAATAAAAATATTTTAAAAATTTGGTGAAAAAAGGGCAATTACTCCTACAAGGGTTTATGGATTTTCTTCAAAATATCAGGTTGGGTAGATCTTGATATGCTGAACATTTTTGCAATTTACACTTGACCTCTATCTGTTACACTTTTTGAAATAAAAAATAAAAAATCCAAAAATTTTGAAAATTTTACGGAAAAAGGGCCATAACTCCAAAAGGGTTTTTCAGATTTTCTTCAAAATTGCACAGTGGGTAGATCTCATCATGCTGATCATGTCAGAATTTTGATATCTGTAATGTTTTTTTGAGTTATTTTCAAAAAACAGCAATTTACCCCCATGTTCTATTTTTAGTAACAGCGGCCATGTTGTTTGGTCTACGGAGATAAAAATCACAAACTTGAAAGTGCATACCCTGGTGATGATTCAGGTCAAGTTTGGTTAACATTGACCCAGTAGTTTCAGAGGAGAAGATTTTTTAACAAAAGTTAACGGACGGACGGACCCACGACGGACGACGGACGCCGAGTGATGGCAAAAGCTCACATGGCCTTTGGCCAGGTGAGCTAATAAAATAGGGAAATAATACCATGCGAGACCCTTATCTTCAGCGCATCCAGTCTCCGAAAAAAGGGGTTTCGACGAGGTTGCAGAAAAAGGGGTTCCATCATACTTTTTGCACTTTTGGTCAATGTTGACTGAATTCTGCGTTTACTTTTTTCAGGGAAGGGGGATTCAAACCCCGCAACCACTCTGGAACCGCCTTTTCTTATACCAAACATCACAAAAACAAGTACATATGATTATAACTGGAAAGACCAACACTGTATGATAATCAGATCTTTTAGGTTGGTAAGTAGTGGTATTATTATGATTTTGTGAATTATAGTTTCCCTGAATTTTAGATTTGGCTAAAAAATATTGTTTGCCTGTCTCTACACCGTCTGTTGTATAAAATCTAAGACTGCATACTAAACAACAATAAAATCGTTGTTCCATTGCTTAGTTTTACCATGTATTTGTTGATACTTTGTCTCCTGTTCATTTACATTATCCCTTTCATTGGTAAATGGATACTACAAGGTAATCTATGTCTTGACACTTATAACATTTCCTTAGAAAAACTTGATGATGTGACTTTTCTTGTTGTATAAATAAAAATGTGTGCCGTACATTGGTACACCTTAACGAAATATATTGCACTGTGGCTATCACAGGAATTCTTGGAACAAAAATTTTGACCCCCTCATTTTTTTATCCCCCNCCCCCCCCCCCAAAAAAAAAAAAAATTAGCCCTTTTTGATAAAAAAAAGTCGAATTGAAAAAGTTTTTGGAAAAAAGGCACGATACAGGGCTAGTTATGCGATAAAGTGTGTGTGATAAAGGGTAACCCATGCGGTAAAGTTTACATGTGATTAAGGGTATGACGTTATAGTGTGAATACGGAATGAACGTCATGCACTGTATCACATATTCAAAACGTCTGTATTTATTACTAAACATATGATAATTACAGAATAATGCATGTTAAAATTCGTATCATATGCTGTTTCAACCCAGCCAGAGGACCTGAGGGTTGATATTGGTCGAGGGTTGAATGCAGCATGTGATGTATTGTAATATCGGTAATATTTTGTGAAGAAGAAAATTACAAAATGGGTGGAAAGGATTGAATGTGTTTGAAATAAAATCCATTATGTAAAGGAAAAAGATTTTTAACTGATCCTGCCAAACAACCCCCAGATTTTTACCCCCCCCCCCCATTTTTAAATAATAAATGTCAAATCGAAAAAATTGGTTTTATTTTTTTGGAAAAAGGGTATGATTCAGGGTGTCTGATAAAGGGTAAGCTATGCGATAAAAGTGTGAATACGGTGGCTTTGAGTTGTTATTACTCCCCTTTGGGTCGTTGTCTCTTTGACACATTCCCCGTTTCCCTTCTTTTTTCTAAATATTCAAAACGTCTGTATTTACTACTAAACGTATGATAAAAGACTTTAATAATAACTTTTATTCATCAAGCTATTATATTGCATCATTACTGTTACGTCGAACTGGTGTGAGCGCCATGTTACCTACAAATCTTGATCTTACTAACCCCAAAAAAGGTCCACAAGAATAACAAATTCAACTTTTATTACCCAGTAAGGGAGCAACCATTAGATTTTTATGGGGGCAAGATCAGAAATTTGGCGAAAAAAAATATCAGGACAAGAGGAAGCTGAAAAAAATAACCAGGATGACATATATGAAGCAAAATTTCTGGCTTTGACCTAAAAAAAATGACAGGATTACTTCGAGTGAGAAAAAAAAATTGTCAGGCTCAAATTGCATGAAAAAAATATCCAGGATCAGATGTTCCTTCCTTGCCCCCATAAAAATCAAATGGTTGCTCCCTAAACACTCGTCGAATCTCTCCCATCCTAATCTAACTGATATGGTCAAACAGTGTGATGTGACCGAAGCATTGTCGGACATTGTCGTTGTGTATAAACAACGTTATATATAAAGACCTTAATGTAAATGTAGCTTAAGGAGATGGACATTTCGATAACTAATGTCCTTCAGTGCATATCGAATCAAAACATTTTGAAGATCCAAAATCCAAAACTGACAGAGATCAAATATTTAACCAATATGATCTGAATGAAAAGCAGCTTAGGACAGAGCTTTGCTCGGGAAAAATATACTCCTTTGTTTTGAGCAAAATATACCGATGCTACTGTAAAAAGGTGGCAATACATACAAACACAGTTTTAAGCATGTTTTTCCATGTTTTGAAATTGATTACCATAGTTTATCAAATAAGAAAAAGAAAGAAAATGGGGTAAATGTCGAGGAGACAACATCCCATATCCAGGTTAAAACGAGCCAAAACAAAACATCTAGGGGTCACCATATGGTCTTCAACACAGTGAGGAACCTCACACCATATAGTAAGCCCTAAATGGCCCCGAAAAGGTAAAAAAGTGAATAAATCAATGGAAACAAACCACATCCAATAACCCAAATATCAAAAAACTAAAATTTTATAAGAAGACAAGGACAAGCCAATGACCAACATATTCCTGACTTGGGACAGGCGCAAAAATTGCGGTGGGGTTAAACTCGTTTTCTTGGATCCAAACCCTCCCCCTATGTGTGGTGAATGGCTAAAAATAAATACACAAAAAGACTCACAGTAAAAATCAAACTAGAAAAAAGTCCAACTTATCAAGACGAGTACCCTTACAATGAAGTACATAAAACATGAAGACAATACACACAGGTACTGTCCAGACAAATGCTCGCAGTTACTGACAGCTAGCTAAGGACATAATTTCCGTTGACTATGATATCAAGCCTTCTTACATATGAAATTTCAATTGAAATACTTCTAAATAGATTTGGTATAACAACATCATCAATTATGAAAGAAGAACATGATATTGTGCAATGCCAAATACTGCCAATATGAAAAATTGTTTAAATTTAGTTATGGTGTAAAGCATTTAGGAGATGATCATTATTTTTGCCAACAAAAACCAGAAGTAAAGATTTAACAACAATGCTGTATTTATATCCTTTATGAATAAGTTTGTTCAACGGATTAATAAGTTTGGAAGGACAATTTTTGAATTTATGCGCTTTGTAAATGATATTGCCATAGAAGTTTGGATGTGAAATGCCCATAGTTTATCAAATAAGTCTAATTATAAAAAACAATGCAATGTAAATTTTGTCAGCAGATAGAAAATACCTTCTTCTTCCTCTTCGTCGCTTCTTTCTTCTGTGTCATTTCTCCTCCAATCATAAAAACGATCCAATTCCCAGGGATATGTTCTTCTGTATCTTCGAGGTCCATAGGAACGGCGACGGGAACTTCCGCTATACCGGTTGCTATAGTAATCGGATAAGTAATCACTGTAACTCCGGCGGTTATAATCGCTGTATCTGTTGTAATAATTATACCTTCTACCATACATCCTGTCTAACAAAATAAAACCATATACTAAAAACCAATCTTTTGTGCAAGGCCAATAAGATTTCATTAAACTTGGCCTATATTTTATGATTTAGAACATGTTTACAAAATTTGAAACCCCAGTTACTCTCAGGCAAATGAAATTGTAACATCAAGAGAACACAAAAACCGATCACAGTAAAAATGGTTCGAACTACACCTGTAATACCTGTTTAAAGGCTGAGGCGTGGAAAGTTTGAAAGCATTGGTTTAGTATGCCATCTGGAGGAGGTATATCTTTTTTTATCAATAATTTTATTTTTTTACAAAAAGGATCCGATAAGACACAAATGATATCTCAGTCATAAAGTTGCTCCAAAGTACAATAATTTACAAAGTTAAAAAAAAACAACAAAATACAAACAAAACAAAACAGAGGGCATTGGGGAAAAACTAAATATGATATCGTGGGATATTACAGTATTACGAAGAATGGTCCGTAGAAATGGGCATGGAGGGTGAAAAAAAGGTAAGTATATGTATAGGAAATGGAAAGCGAAATAGCAGGAACGACATATGCTTCAAAAACCTGCACGTTTAGGAACTTTTTGGTCTGTTTAGATATAAATATGTATTAGAAAGAGTTCCTTATGGCATCCCTTCGGTTGACAGAATAAGCATATATATATAACGGTTTATCGTAGGAGCCAAACGGGGTTAGAATTAGAGGAGTGCCTTCCCACCGAGATGTGGATGCCAAAAGGAACTTTTGTCTACGTAATTATTACAGAACTGAGTATATATTACAGATATAATTAGCTCTGAACCGATTTTAATCTGGCATTTAAAAATCATATGGTTCACATGTTCTGACGTAAACAATACATAAAATACACAAGTAAATATTGATAAACTAGTAAACCTCTATTCTTAAAAGAATGTCTTCGTGAGGGAACTTTTTAACAATTGCTTTACTTTTGGACAAAGTAGTCATATTTTCACAGTATCTTTTTGTTAAACTATATAACGATAATAATAAAACATGATTGACTTCAACTGGAATCTTTACATGGTACTTGCACATACAAGACTAAATGCGGGTAGAACATATACCTGCATTTAGTCTTGTATGTGCAAGTGCATGCATGTAAAGATTTCAGTTGAAGTCAGTCATATCCTCTTTTGTATTTTTCTATATATAATCAAATGTTTAGATGGCACAAGTACCCGCAAAGGACGTTGTCGGTATATTTCAACACGATAGAAAATCAGTAGAGTTATAAATTTTAGCGTTATATACTTTTTAAGCATGGACTGATTTTAATGTCAACAATCTAATCGATAAAATTACCAAGGCAACTACCCAATATGTATTTTTTAAAAGTCATTCAATAGTTTATTGAACTCTACTTATTTATCTGAAATATTATATGTTTTTATATATTTATTATATATTTACGTATATATTTATGCGTATAAAGACAAACCTACCTTGCTTGATAAAGAACCTCGTGTTGACCCGGGATGACAGTTGTTTATTTACATTCAGTAACTACAGTGACGAGAAACCATATAAAACGTTTGTGTATTGGGGTAGAAACATCCAGTCAAGGATAAGTAGGCAATAAAACGAGTTGATAAAAATAGTCATTTACTGATTTTCGATTTAAACCTATTTTTTATTGTATTATCGGGCATTCACACTTAAAAAATATAGTTCATGCATAAATGAACCCCGGAAATTTAATAAAAAACGTAACATGAAACTAATATTATACTAATAAGTGTTGAATGGATATCAAATGTGAAACTAATGTTGGAAGATTTTTCATACTGGGCTTAACACTCTAAATATTTTTTTAATCAAACCGCATATTCATGCAGAATTGCAATGCCAACATTTCCGAGGAAAATAACATGCACGGGATACTCTTATTACATATTATGTGCATGGTGAATGTATTTTTATCTACTATCTGATCAATTATTTCTTTTCCCTTTTATGTTATGCGCTACAAGAAGGTCGCCATCAAGAAAATAATTGTGAAATCAAATTCATCCATTTTGAACATAAATTTTAGTTTTAATTTTACCAGAGTCAATGATGATAGTAATATCGAGAAATGGGCAGTGTTAAGAATCATTGATTGCTTTATTAAGTTTCAGTTTTGCTGGGTATATGAGATCGACATAGTCCCAAAACTGTGGATTGTCAATAGTAAGGATATCGTCTAGATATACCTGCTGTTATCGTTGAAAATTGAAATAAGTTGATCGCTCTTTTGTATGGTTCCATCCTGTTGAAGTCCCCGTTCGTAGCAGAACAGAAAAAGATCTGCAATGAGAGGTGCATGGTTTGTACCCATGGGAATTCCAATGACCTATTGATAAACGATGTTGCAAAAACGAACAAAAATGTTGTTTAGCAAAAGATTTAGTCCAGGAACAAATTTTTAGTGATATTTGAGAAGAATCCATGCTTTTTATTACAACAAATGAACTGTAGAATGACCAGGAAATTTGAAAGACCATTTGATAACTTGTCCCAATTTAGAATTAATCAATTTATGTGGAAGGGTTGTATAAAGTGAAGAAAAAAATCATAACTGTCAATAGACGAAACTGGTCTTTTTATTGATTTTAATTTATCTAAAACTTCAATGGAATTTTTTTACACCCCAAAAGAGTTGTGATAAGTTTTTTCACAGTATTTGATAACTAACCCTTTAGTGCAGGTCAATACACTGATTTAATGGATGGATTAATTAGTAGTAGCATAGTTTCTCCATGCCGAAATAAAAATATATTTGTAGGGATCTTTGTGATACGACAGCTTATTCGTGCCAAGTAGAAGAAAAAAAATATAATAAAAATCGTTAAAACGATTTTAAAAATCGTTTGTACGGTTTTTTTTAAATCGTTATAACAATTTTTAAAATCGTTTGTACGATTTTAAAATCGTTAGAACGATTTTTAAAATCGTTTGTACGATTTTCTAAATTCGTTTGTACGATTTTAATTTCGTTTGTACGATTTAAAAATCGTTTGTACGATTTTAAAAATCGTTTAAACGATTTTAAAAAAAATGTTTGTACGATTTTAAAAATCATTTAAACGATTTTTATAAAGTCGTTTGTACGATTTTAAAATCGTTAAAACGACTTTTTAATTCGTTTGTACGATTTTAAAATCGTTTGTACGATTTTTCAAAATCGTTTGTACGATTTAAAAATCGTTTGTATGGTTTTTAAAATCGTTTGTACGTATTTTAAAATCGTTTAAACGGTTATGAAAATCGTTTGTACGATTTTTAAAAATAGCTATTTGGTTTATAAATACAATTCTATGGAGGCTTATTTGTGACATTTCTGCATTCGGGAAGATATAATGATATCCGTATACAGACATAATAATTTCTAGGGAGAAATTAAAAGTGTATGTACTCTCGCTTACTGGCAAGTCCCATAAGCAAGCTTAAACACATGGGTTGAATAGAGACAATGTTCGGTAATGTGTGAAGGTTCGAATTCGGAAGATAAATATTACATTTCCAGGTCATACGATTACACTATCTTTTTTTTCTTGCCTGAATTCAAGAAGCTAGGGAGTCGAGACGTAGAGGTTGTTCTATTTTTTTTCTCAAGGAAGAATTCCCATATGTCCCATATGCTTGTTCCGACCGGTATCAACGGCCAAGTCGTGCAGAAGTTCGGTGTTGTATGGACGAAAACCGATCAGTTGAAGAGTTAAAATATCTAAATTTAGAAATTCTGTAAACTTTGGATCCCACTTCCTATGTGATTAAGGCATTACTTTCTGTCCCTTTGGTTATTCGTTCATATGGATCATGATGTCATATAATTGTTTTTTTGGTCTTGTAAATATTTATCAATTATGGACTTTTTACGAAGTCAATATGTTAAATATTTACCTGTGAGATTTATATTGACCGAGGACAAAGTCCGAGGTCTATATATTCGTAACAGGTCCATATTTAACATATTGACAGAGTAAAAAATCCATCATTTTTATATTACATAATATTTTTTTATGTAGTTTAATAGTATCTACATTTTTGTGGAGGAAAATTTTGTCAATAGATTGGAATTTAATTAGAAATAGAGCTTTATTTGAAGGCGGTTGTGGATCTGCCATCATCTAGAGTGGGTTATTACATGAGTTCACAGGATAAGTAAATGCCGACATTTCTCTTATATTTGCAAAAAAAAAAAAAATAATAAACAAACAAACAAGTATGCCTTTCAATTATTAGCGTGTTTACGTGAAGTGTGCAATAAAAAACATGTGACAACTGTTAAATATATTTTTCATTGATTTCAATGGTTGCTCTGTAAAAACATTTTAATATCCTCTTTTATTTCTCCGGCGGAAACTCCTATTAATGTGTAAAGCATTTTCCAATATGATTTTCATAAGATCTTTCTTAGTGAACAACTTTAGTCTGAAAGTTCAACTAGACATGTAGCGTCAATAAAACTAAAAATAGAAACATAGCGTCAATATACATGTACTTAAAAATAGAAACATGGCGTCAATACACCTAAAATTAGAAACAATGCTGAAATATATTGAATATTCTTAAATTCACGTGAGCGTATGTCAAAATGGCCATCTACAGGACTAACATTTACTGCAATTTCGGTATCAATGGCGGATCCAGCCTTCGAAAAAAGGGTTCTGGTGGGGTTCCAGGAAAAACGGCGTTCAAGTCGACTTTGTTGCAATTTTGCCATTTTCTTCCTAAATTCAGCACTAAATTTAAAGAAAGATTAAGAAAAGGGGATTCAAACCTGCAACCCCATCTCTTGAATCCGCTTGCTTTATTGTGTGTGTGTGTTTGTTTGTTTGTTTTTGGTTGTTTTTTTTGCCACTGGGATGATGTTTCAAATGGTAGACAGTTAGTAACCGACTTAAGCACCAGGCTGAACCTGTTGTTCAGTACTTTCAAAAGTAACAATATCTAAAGTTTTGAAATATTATAACATTAAAGATATCCTCCTGTTTCAATGCAGTTCATTTGGCGATACTATCATACCCTTCATTGGCAGATCCAGAGGTGGTGTATCAACCCCTGTTTAGCTCACTTGGCTAATGCTAGGTTGAGCTTTTGCCATCACTTTGCGTCCGTCGTCCGTCCGTCCGGCGTAAACTTTTCACTCAAAGATCTTTTTCTCTGAAACTACTTGGCCAAGTGGAACCAAACTTGGCCACAATAGTCCTTGGGTAGTCCCTTACAAAAAGGTGTTTTTTCAGGTCCCCGCGATATCCAAGATGGCCGCCAGCGGGAAACATAGTTTTTACATTGGACCCTATGGAAAAAAAAACGTTCAAAGATCTTCTTCTCTGAAACTACTCAGGTAATTAGTACCAAACTTGGCCACAATAGTCCTTGGGCGTTCCCTTACAAAAGAGGTGTTTTTCACGTCAGCGCTATATCCAACATCGCCGCCATCGGGAAACATAGTTTTAACATTGGACCCTATGGGAAAACACGATCAAATATCTTCTTCTATGAAACTACTGAGCCAATGGAAACAAACTTGGTCAAAATAGTCTTTACGTGGCCCACTGTAAAGAAAACACTTTATCCAAGATGGCTGCCAGCAGGGAACATAGTTTAACATTGGACCCTATGGGAACCACTAACAGAGGTCTTCTCCCCTTAAACTACTTGGATATATTGGATATATATAGTTTAACTATGGGCTCTTTTAACATACATTTCTATGTAAATCAAGGGTCAGGTGAGCGATACAGGCTCTTGAGAGCCTATTGTTCTGGGAAAAAATCAATTTAGTGCAGAATTGAGAGAAAAAAAAGAAAAAAAATGGTAACAAATTCGACATGAACCCCTTTTTCGAAGGCTTGATCCGCCGGTGGAGGTTAATTGACGCTTGCGTCAATAATTTTCTTGTTGATTTCTGTAATGAGCAGTTTTTTTCAAGTCCGATAGTCCGAAGTTCCGAATGTCTGATAGTCCGAAGGTCCGAAAGTCCGACAATGACCGTGCCTATATTAACGAAGTTTTCGAAGTCGCTAAGAAATAACTAAATACCGAAGTTACTGTGAATTTATTTTCTGCATATATAAGAAATGGTAAGAAAAGGAAAAGTTTAGATATTTCATGTGTGTGTGTGTGTTGGGGGTGAAATGGGAAAAAACGAAAAATTTAGGGAAATGGCAAAAAAAAACCCAACAAGTGGGAAATGGTAAAAACGAAATAAAACATTTGGGAATTCGGAAACGAGGGTAAAAAGTTGTGGAAAATGGAAAAAAATGGAAAAAAATGTAGGAAATGTGAGAACAGACGCCCCATGTCTCTCCCTCTCCATGGAGAAACAGTAGCAACTGAAAATGCAGATTAGGACAATTTAGAATAACATAATACCAAAGTTGCTGTTAATTTGGATTCTGGATATACGCAACTCGACAACTTATGTCTCATCAGCGCAGATACAATAAAACAATTGGTAATCCATATACCGAAATATGTGTAATGACTGATAGAGAACAAATTACCAATAACATCTAAATAGAAAAGCCAAAATCAGCTAAAGAGGGACATACTCCTTAGTTTTGAACAAAAGTTTGTTAAATTTAGATATTTCAAGTTTTCAGATAAAATCGGTTTTCGGACCAGCACCGAAGTGTTTGCTACTGGGTTGGTGAGTACCCTCGGGGACTAACAGTCCACCAGCAGAGGCATCGGCCCAGTGGTAATAAATATCATAAAACCGTGAAGTGAGGATCTGTAATTGCAGAAAACGGTTCAGGCATGTCTACCAAAATACGAGAATATTAAGTAATGAGGTACTGTCATTTTGAAGAAAATTCGAAAGCCCGACTTGCAGTTATGTTTGACATTTTCCCCCCCGTGAAATGTTACTTTTGTACTTTAATTTTGTCTTATACATTAAAAACAATAGGAGATAAAGGTAATGTTATCATATGCTGCCTTGATAAACCATTAGGAGTGATTTTGCTTTCTTCGTTTAATTTATATATTTTTATTGTTTTAGATAAAGTTCCAAAACTATTTCAGATAAAGGTTTTGTTTTGAATAGCAAAAGTGTTCAGCTTATCAAGAACTACAATTTTTAGTTTCACATCTAATGTAATATGCTCTTCACCATGAAACTTAGTTTAACATAGGACCCTTTCGGAAATGTTGTAAGCTGTTAATTCTTGAAAACACGATTACACGTAATATGATGGCCATTAAAATATCTATTATTTACCTACCGATCATAAATCGAAGAAGGCCGCCAGTGCAGATCTTAATTCAACATTTGACCTCTGGGGAAAATTTTCAAATTGTTAATTGTTCAAATCAATTTCATACATTAAGTTTATATTAAATGTGCATGGAAACACGATAGTCATTGAACAAATGTAGGATTTTAGTAATAATCATAAATTCAAGATGGCCGCCACTGCAGATCTTAGTTTAGCATTAGACTTTATGGAGAAATGTTGTAATTTATTTCTCTTGAAAACTATTTCAGTAGTATAGAGGAGATTTTCATTTATTATTTGTTTATCCATTTATGAATTCGTTGCCACAGGAACATGAAGTGTTCCGACATAACACAAAGTGTTGCCGAAGTAATAGTAGTGCCTTGATACCTGCGACAATCCTCGATTGGTCAGGTGTCAGGTCCGCATTAATAGTTATCCAGCCGTTGAACGTCCACTGGTCGTTGTTTCAGTTGTACGGGCCATCCAGTGTAAGATTCTAGCCTGACCGATTCATTGGCATACTCTATGTGTTTTGGGCAAGTAATGTCCGGTCTTTCCTCGGGAGTTCTCGGTATAAATCCGTGTTATTGTAAACATTCTTGAACGAAGGGACATTCTGGAAAATGTCAATGGTGTTCTATGTGAACCACGTCTTCAACCTTCCAGTCAACCAATATTCTATTGACAACTGCCTTCTATACAAATATAATACTACCTAGAATATTCTCCTCCGCTGGACCACACATGAATACACCCTTTCCTAAATGTAATAAATTTCTTTTAACACCAGACCAAATTTGCATGTCATATAAACCAGGTAAAGTGTGAAGAAACATTCTACTCCGTAGTGGATTTTAGTTAAACTTCATCATCTGGGCAAACAGGAAGTAGTAATACAGACCTAAAAATGGCTTACACGTTACAACCCATCAGATATAGTGAGTTATAGCTAAAAATCAGAGAATCGGCAAACTGGAGGTGAAAACAGTCCTGTAAATGAATTACAAGTTGCAACTAAATGTAATAAAGCTCGAGACAAAGTTTCAAATTATTCCAACTTATAGAAGCCAAGTAAATTGTGACAAAAAATTTTCATTAATAGTGGATTATGGTAAGA